>JADHKT010000095.1:0-113235 GCA_019925285.1 Graphium sp. VPRI43844
TGGGAAGAAGAGTAGGGCTCTTTTGGGTGGTCTGGAAGAATTGCGGGTAATAAGAGACAGCTTAGCGTAGTTACTGGCCCTATGAGATCCGTTCTCCCGGGCGTAATAAACTCTACTACTACTACTACCCTGTGGTGTGGCTGTTGAACCGTGGACAAGATGATTACAGGGCCATATGAAGATGAAGATGGCTGGAATGGTGAGAGAGGATTCTGTTCTCGAGGCCAATTACGACATATTGGGAAGGATTGCTATTTGTGCTTCTTTGTCATCTGGATACTGCTGGGCTTGGCCATGGCGATGAAGACGAGACGGTTGCACGCAATAACGAACGGCGAAACAGGAAAGAAGCTCTACGTTAGGGCGTTACATGGCCCCTCTTGCGCTTCTTCGACCGTATTAATTGGCTTGTCTACTTACTCGCCCCCCTTCTTGTGCTTGAAACCAGTGTTTTTCACGCTTGAGGTGGCATGGGCGCATTAGGCCGACGGCACATGATGCATCAGTTGTTGAAGGTGGAAGGAAATCCGGGAGATATTCGGCATGCTTGGAATGTCGCCAAGTATGACCAATGATGGGTTTCTTTTTTCCTTGCTGATGCTCCAATGCCTTTGCCGTTTCCACGGGTCTGGAGTGCTGTGGATTTGGTGAAGGCCATGAGCCTCTGTCGTCCCCTGGGATAGATGCAAAATGGAGAAGGGAAGAGGAGCAGGAAAAATAGCAGCGAGCACAGCGGAGGGATCGGCTAAGACGCAAGCCACCTGAAATGATTTGCTCAGGTAAATTGCATTCTCGCCCTCCTTCCGCATTAGCAATTCGGGATCGAGTCGGACAGGGCGGCCAACGGCGCATCACGAGAGATTGGTATGAATTGAAAGAACATCTGTTTATTTCCGAGGGTACAATGTACAGCAGGCAAGACATTCGATTAAGCAAAAGGTCGCATTCACAATTCACAATTCATTTCCTCTGCCAGCCCGCGCCTCCCCCTCTCTCCCCCGCGGGTGACGAGCAAGCATGTAGCTTGGCAACTTTTTGATTCCACCTTCTGGGCCCTCTCTTGTGCTTTGGAAACACCAATTCAATAAAATCGGCAGACTTGAACGGGGCAATCAAAGCACGGTCGAGGGCGGTGAGTATACGACAAGAGGTCAGGAAGGCGGTCGTGGTCGGCCTCGGACTGGTAGGTATCGGCACCTCTGAGGCCTCCGTCATTGTCTACTCATTCTCGGTCCTTTTTCTTGATTGTTTGTTTTCCCTGTTCCATCATGTTCAATACCTTCCTTTCACAAGAGATATTGTTTACGAAGGAGGGTTTGGTGCACTGAAAAATCATGTGAGTGGTGGTGTTATACCACGGGTGGAAGTAAAGGGCGTTCCGGCTTGACAAAACCACACGCCAGGACCACTGTAAGACGGAGATTAGATATTGAAAGGGGTACCATGGCCTGGTACCTAGAGGGCGGGGGGCAGCTTCTGGTGTGGATGGCACAAAGGACTGACGTGGGATCTGGGCACGTACTTCTACAGGATCTTACTCCGTGCAAGGCTCGGCACAAAAGGTCGATGCACTCGGGCAGATGCTACATCAGCTCGGCTTGGGGGTTGGCGTTGCCAGGCGTTTGACACGAAGGTGAATGAGGGGGGCACTGGAGATTGGGGAGGGAGACTGACCAATACTGAGGTCCTAACAGTCACAGTTGTTGCTGGGTAGTGCTGAAAAGGTTGGACCAACAACAATTTGTAGGGGGAAGAAGCAAAGACGGCTATGGGAAAGCTCTTGTAGCTGAGCGCTCGGAAATGTGAAGGGAGGTACTCCGTACGGGGGACATGTACTACTAAGTTGCTGGGACAAGGCGAAGAGATGCCGGTATGGGGTACATGGAGGAGAGGCTTGGATATTACTTTTGCTCTCTCGGTTTCTTTTTTTTTTTTTTTTTTTTTTTTTTTCCACCTTGCCACTTCGGCTGAGACGAAATGAAAGAGGTCGACACGACAGCACGAACAGAGCCCCTGTCCCTGACCCCTGTCCCTGTCTTGCATCGACACACACCCCTCCACAAGCGGTTACATATTTTCTCGACGTCGAGTTCACCAGAAGCGGAGAGGAGGGTTGAAGTGTGATGTGGCTTGCTTGGGCATTTGGTGCAGGTGTGGTGCAAGTGTGGTGGGCGTAGTGGGGCAAGGAATTTTGTATGTCCGCAACTGCGTTCATACTCGATGGGGGCCCACTCTTTGTCACCTCTTGATTGGTGAGTTTGCTGGTCCCTTTGCTCATTTGATATTGAAACTGATATTTCTTTCCTTTTTTGCGGTCTCTTTTTATTTTTATTTTTTTATTTTTTTTTAGCTCTCTGGTTGAGAGAACTTGATCTCTTTCTCTTGGAGCTCGGAAGATCAGAGAGGGGTGTCTTGATTCCCCCATCTTCTTGTCTTTTTGCCGTCGAGAAGTATTGCTACATTGAGATACTTTGTATGTCTTGTGTTTGTCCCTTTTCCTCGGTGCAAGAGGCTTTCTCCTGGCGGTCCTTTGTTCCTTCCCGTTTCCTCTCCAGCTCCTTCCCTGGTTTTGTGCATTCTGGACTCACTTATTGACTTATTGCGTTAATTTTCGTAAATGAAATTTTATGCACTAATACCCGCTCCAGGCTCTAGGGATTCGGTTATGGGGAAGGCTGGCCATCTTGAGCACGACACTAGAGCACGAACGACACAAGATGACCAATTGTATAGGCTCTGCTATCGGTGCATATTCATAGGCATTCTCATAAGCAAGGGCAGACTTGTCTTCTTTGAAGCCCCCCCCCCCCTTCCCCGAGCTACAGCTCATCACCCTTCGTCACAACTCTACAACCGCCCGTGGTACCTGTACATACCCATTTCTCTCTCACCGGTTCCGTTTTGCTTGCTCCTCCCCCCTCCCCTCCCTCTTTTTCACCCGATACGTTATCCGACATGAGGCAAAGACGCCCCCAAAGCATCCGAGTGCCTCATCCTTGCCTCTGACGAATAAGACATGATCCGCGGATGCACGTCGTGCTTTCCCCCCCAACCCTTGTTGAAAAGAAGAAGTTCAGCTCGCAAGACTTTTGTTTTTATCCCTTCTCTTGCGCTACCCGAGCACTTTTTTTTTGGTGTCGTGTTACTTTCTTCGGTGTACGCTGTATGCTTTATGCAATTTAATCTTCGTCTTGAAGAGAGTGTAGGCTAGGGCAGGTAGTCAAGTAAACTAGTGTAGGGGTCGTCACGTCACGTCTGGTGGTATTCTTCAAGGGTCTTTGATGAGATGATATGTGACTGATGTTGTACTTACCATTCCGTCTCCCAAAATAAATCAAGGGAATTTACTCCGTACTCAATGTAATGATGATGGACGGGCTTTGCGATGTCCATCCACTTCGCCTGTCTGGCGGAGTATCAGCATTCGTCGTCGGCCTCCGACGTTTTGATTGGACGATGCTCCGCTTTGCGATTTCATTGGTTGACGGATTCGGTGGTTTTTTCTTGATTGACCAGCTGAGGTGCAGAAAATTTCTGTACGGAGTATGGGAGAGAACCCTGGTGAGAGGCCTGTGTATGCTTTCTCTACAAACGAAAAGAATGGCCCTTTGCTTTTTACTTTCATCCTTTTTATTCCTCTGCAAAATAGTAAAAGGTTACTCCGTACAAATTTACAAATTTAGAGAAAAGGAGTCCCCGTTTTCCCTCCCTAGCGCCCGTCTTCCCGCCCCCCCTGGCCCCAATCTAATAATACTCGCCGCCGCTCATGACTAGATTAATAAAACCCCGACTTGGTCCGGGCGACAGCACGAAAAAAAAAAAAAAACCCTCCAGATGAATGAGACGCTATTATTTGCATCGGGTGTGTGGTGGTTAGATTAAACTTCAAGACACTGTTGTTTAAAAAGTGGTGCTGCAAAACGGCCGAAGAGAAGGGGGGGCGGAAAAATAAATTCCGCGAAGGGGCGAATCAACATGCTTTGTTGGCGAGGCTTTACTTGACAATATAAAAAGCAAGAAAAAACGCAAAATAGAAAGGGGAAAAAGCACGATAAACGAGAGCGGGGATCATGGGATGATGCCCCCTCCCCATCTGCCAACGCAGTCGGCTGCCTCCCTCTGATAAAAAATGTCCACCGTTCGTTCATGTAAAACAGAATCCTGCCGTCCCCTTCGCAATCCAGATGTCTCGAGTGTGGGGGCGGGAATGATGTGCGTACGGAGTAAAGATGCAAGAATTGGGCAGGGAGGCCCGCAAGAAGGGCGGCTAGAACAATTGAGGAATCAAAAGAAGGTCAATTGATGACAAAGAGGGGCAAAGGGGGAGGGGGGACGCCCGTGGGAGGGTGTCGCGGGAAATCATAATAAAGCCAGCGTCGAATGCTCAAAGAGGCCCAAGAATTGGCCAGACGGCGTCATCAATGCCAATTCGACTCGCGTCGAGAGAGGGGACAAAGCCTGATATGAAGTCATTGCCCTGAGACTCATGCGAGAGGGGCGGGTTGGCAGGCCGGGGCCACGGGCCAGAGATGCGGCGAGGTTGGGCTCGGAATTGAAAGGTAAACAAAACGAAAAAATGTGACACGAGATGAAATGCAATTGCCTAAAAAAACAAGGAAAAAAAACAAGGGCAAAAGAGCCATTGTTGATGCAGGAATCAACAACTGGGCATCACGTCGGGTTGAGACGGAGGCCCGGACGCCGGCCGGGTCACGGCCGACCACCACTTTTCATAATAAAATATGAGTGAACGGTCAAGGGTGTGCAGAGCACGAGGCGGGGTCCTTCGTCAAGGCACGGCTCCGCTCAGGCACTTGGAATTCAGCAAAAAGAATAAAATAAAAAAGCGAAGAGGAAAACAAAACGAGAGATCGATCTGGTGCAGAAAGCGCCTCGGAGGCACAAGAGTCACGAGGCATCGAGACATCTCAACCACGGCTTTTATCCGCATAAAGGGCCCGAAAATATCAACAGAGAACGAACAAATGAAAGAGATTTAACAATAATTCTTGCGAGAAAGAAGAAAATAAAGGAGGGGAACGACAGAGGGGGAGAAAATACGAAGTCGGTTTAATTCATTTTCGGAGCCAAGGCCTGTTGTGCAACAACACTTTGCTTCATCCCGCATTTGGTCAGGAGAGTGTCCTCGTTCACCGGTACACCTGGAATGGCTAGGCATGCATATGATGTGAGGTGGGTTGCACACAAGTGGACCAGGCGAGATTGAAAGAGAGAGAGAGAGAGAAAAGGAAGCGGGGGTTGGGCGGGGGCATGAGAAAAGAAAAGTGAGAAATCAATAAGAAAAGAAAATGGCAAGGCGACTGGCCGCGAAGAGAGAGAAGAAAATATGTATCGTAAGAGCTCGAATCACGGTGCGTGGAGACGGCGAACCGGCGGGGGGAGGGGGGGGCGTGTGTTGAATCAAAGTGAGATCGGGGGCAAAAGAAGAAAAATAAAATAAAAAATAAAAAAAATAAAAGGTAAAAAATAGAGGTAAAAAAGTCCAACATACACTGCACATTGCACACTGCAAGTCCAGAGGGAGGGTGACAATGCAAAGCCAAATCCCAGGCCCCCCAGATCAACGTGGCAAGGCCACACACTGCCCGAACACATTAGCTTGCATGCCGACTATTCGAATCGGAGAGACACCAATGCAAGCTTGTACAAATGCGTTCCGAGATCCCTCAACTCTCAACTGTCCACCACTTGCCAAGCGCGGGATATGAATGAGAGAGAGTGTGTGTCTGAGAGGGCGGGGGGAGGGGCGTGTGTGTTTCTCCTTAGATGCGTGAATAGCTGCAGAGACTGTATAATATACGCATGCATGTGTTGGTCCGGGGGGTGGTCGTTTTTCCCTCTTCTTGGCTGGCTATAAGATACCTCTCTCTCCCAGCATCCTTCTCTTCTTCTTTCACCTCTCCATTCGCTCATCACAATCGTGAGAAGGCATCCAGCTCATCAACTTGGCCAGCTTCTGCTTTGTCTGCTTTGCTAGAAACACACTGTCGTTTTGCCCTTCCATCCCTGTCTAATACCCTCCACACACGCTCACACTTTGGTGAAGAGACGCACTCTATCAAAAGATTCGACCTCCCTAAATCCCTCTCTCAACTATCGACACGACCTTTGCACTTTTCCATTTCGCCCTACAAGTCTCCGGTACAAGCATTGACGGCAACTCGCAACGAGAGAATATTCAAACAACAAAAGAAAACGAGAACAAAAGGAGAGACCAGCAGCAGATCCGACGAGAAATTGAAATCTCCGTTTGACTTAGAGGGGAATCGCCGTTTGTCGATTCCAGCACTGCCATTCATCACCAGTCCAAAGACAGACAATCGGTCCTTCCTGTAGTCTCGCCTCGAGCAACCTGTCGACTACCTTGTCGCCTTTACACAATACCCGCCTTGAACCTTGTCAGTCGTACTTGCCCTCGGTCACCCACTGTAAGTCAAGTCTATTCATTTTTCCCTCGTTGCCTCGCTTCGTCGTGTCTTGAAAAGAGTCCGAGTCTGTACCGGCTGTGCCGAGATTGTTCTAGATGAAATCAAACCCCCGGGAAGGGGAAGAAGACCTTTGAAGTCAAGATCCCTGACAAATACTCGGTAGAATAGCTTAAAATTATGTGTTATTTCGAGCAAACCCGATGGCAATGCGGCTTCTGGCGGTGGAGTCAATTCCGCCAGCAGTGCACCAAAGAATACCGAACTGGCGAGACCTGCGGCCTCAAACTTGTATACACCGTCTACGACCAACCTGACAAGTGCAAGCTCTGCTACGACATGGATAAGAAACAGCGGCGAATGGATAAGATGAACCGAGACATTGCCCGGTGGCAGCGCGAGGGCAATCGGACAGCCACCATCGACCGCACGCTAGAAGAGTTGAGAGAGGTGACCGACCAGGTGACCGAAATGGCACAGCAACACTACATCAGAGTCCACGGACCTGCATACTGAGAGGCAATCTTGCATTTATTATTCGAGTAAATGTCCGCAGCGGCATTGTGAATGACTGCATCAGCGTTTGTGCGGACGAGTGTGCAGAGTCGAACAAGAAGGGATCGGTAATTGAAACGGAATAAGTTTACGGGGGTAATCAGCGAAAGGCCCATGAGGGGTAGCCGAGAAGAGGAGTTCGATTCATGTACAGCTGTTTTGTTTTTGTTATTTCTTTTTTTGATCCTCTTTTCAACTTCTTTTTGTTGCTTCTCTTCAGGTTTGCTGTTTGTTTCTTGATCCGTTGGGCTGTTTTTCTCCATTTGGGCTTGTCTTTGGGTATCTTCATGGCATAAAAGAAAATTCGATTAAACACAAAAAGGGAACAATACCAACCAACACTGTTTTTTTCCACCTTCGGTGCCATCACCGTCGAAATGACCTCTTAATGTATGATCGTGCGCCCCGCAGACCCTTGGTCAATTTTGTAGTGTGGGCTTCCTCGTACGCCTTCGTGGGCATGGTGACTTGGGCCATTCGGGTTTTGTCAAGGGGGAAAAGTGTATTGACTGTCCACTTGTGACATCTCATTTAACAGTACATGATTGCTAGCAACACCTGGGGACTGGCATATAACATACAATTGAGAAGCTTAACGGAGGGGGAGGGATAGCCCAAGGTAACGAGAAGGAAGAGGGAGGGGTGTGTGCCTTCGTCGGCTAGGGCATACGCTCTTGGCACTACGCTTGAGGTGCATGCGTGTGTTATTTCATTATTATCGCCGAATCCGGTGCTTACCAAAGAGCGGCAAAAAAGGTTAACGCTCGAGGAACTTGACTTGAGCCCAGTCCACTGTCGATGGACCTATTTAGTGAAGAGGGAATGCCAACTACAAGGGAGTTGGTGAAAGCACCACTTGGGACCTCCAAACAAGAGGTGGAGAAGTTCGTTGTCCTTGCATGACACTTGCCCCCTGGATTAATCTGTAACTTGACAGACACAAGACACTGTGTTCTATATGTTTCGAGGAGGCCGATGATTTAGCTCAGCTGTGCAGCAGGTTAACGGTGGGTGGAGGGGGAGCATTGAGGACTGACGTAGGGTAAGTGAGGAAAGCGAAGTGGCCATGAGAGACTATTATTGAGCTAGAGGGCAATTGTGCCGTCCCTGTCGACTCTAGGGTCACAGCTGCATGAATGAATTGACAGGAGAGAGATGCAAAGAGGGGCGGTGAGGGGCTAACATGACTGACAAGCAATGCACGATGAGATGAATGACGGGCACGCACTAAACGACCAGCTGTACTGCAGGACCCAAAGTTTATGAAATCGCATACCGACAGGACGGGACAGACCAGTACCAAAGAGGAAAACAAGAGTCTCGGTTGACAGCGTTGAGGCTGGGTGGGCGGCGAGAAAGACCGGGGGGGGGTGTCGCGATGTTGATCGGAGAAATAGTTTGATGATTTGCTGAAACTTAGAAAGGAAGAAATCAATCTCAAGAAAGGAGGAAATATCGGAGCGAGTACACTGAGGAAAAGAGAGGCGAAAAAAAGTGTGTGGCTGGTTCAATCTTCCAGGGCTTGATAACCCTGTGCAAGATAAAGTGGAAGGAGCAGAGAATCGGTTTATGGAAGGAAGGAACCAAAGGGGACGAAATGACGAGAGAGGGAAAGGGAAAGAAGGGTGGAAGTATAATGAAAAGAGGCAAGAACACAGAAGAGGGAAAGAACACAGAAGAGGGAAAGAACACAGAAGAGGGAAAGAACACAGAAGAGGGAAAGAACACAGAAGAGGGAGAGATGAGAGATGAGGATGAAGAACAAAGCACGCAGATGCCCCGATCCTGGTGTTGAGGAGTCGGGCAATTGTTCTCGCCATTGACAATGCATCCTCAAATATTCTCGAATCCGAAAAGAGGTCCCCATGGATCGTGAATGGCCTTGGCCTTACCCTCACAATTCAAAGGCCAAGCCTTGACCGAGATCGCAAACCGACTGTCAACAGAATACCAACCAACAACTCAAACCCAGTGCGTGCCCACCAACAAACAATTCGCTTTTCAGGGGAGAGAAGTCAGAGGACAACAAACCAACGAAAACCCTTCTAGAAGAAGCAACATAGTACACGCCGCGACAGGGCATCTCTCCTGCGGGTCATTCTCTAGCATACTCCGTACACCCCCTGCGCCTCAAAAGTAGACCCTTGCTCATTTTGCTTCCCAAGAAGCAGAAGGAAAAAAGAGGGCAGAGCGTAAGATGGAAAGAGAAACACCCTGGAAGGATCTTTCTAGTGCAGTGCTCTCACTGAAAGGGGTAATTTGAATCAAGGTCAGGGCAAGACGCAATACTCCGTAATAGGGTTCCTGAACCCCACCAATGGCAGCTTCGTTTTGCAAAAACCCTGGCCTGGAATGCTGGGTACTCCATACTGTTTCGTCGTCGCGCATGACCCCGGCATGCTGCAATCCTACTTTACCACCAAAAAGCCGCAAGCGCCCTTGTCGTTGTTCGTACACTTGTGTCTTCATTCAAGAAGAAGCGTTGAATATGCAATGTCGATCCGCCGAGTGAAATGTCTCTCCATCAAGAAGTTTTCAACTGCCGAGTTCACACTTGGCTTATATTCGTTTGTTTTGGGAAGAAGAAGAAGAAGCAAGGAGACGCTTTCAGTTGATTAACACCATGTGTTGTTTTTGGTGAGAAATTTTCACTTTGGGGCATCAGCACGTTACTATGGGCGCTGGAAGAGATGAGGTTCGGGGGCGCTGTAGTTGACCCTCCACCCCCATGGCGGCTTTGAGCGGGACGGCTCGCAGACAAGGATATGATATGACCTCTGGCAATCCTCCATTTAACGAACCCTCTTGGCTTGACGGACTCCTTGTAAAGGGGCCCCAACAACCAAGCCAGTTTTTAGGCGGTCCATGGTTCAGCGCTTTCCCAGGCTCCACTGGCAGTAACGCGATCTGGCGAAGCATGTTCACGTGGCATCTGCTCAATGGATAAGTAATCATTCTCGACACTAAGTCCACTCTGGTAGAATTTTTTTCGGTGATAGCAACGAACCCCAATGGCTCTTTTACCCAAACTTTGTCCCCCCCGGGTCAACACAGTGATTGCTACAAAGCTAAAAAAGTCTTTTGTGATCGAAACCTCAAGGCATGATCGAAATGATGGATAAAATGGAAACTCTTTTAGTCTGTTGAGTTGTATTTCAATCAGCGAATAGACCGTCCTCGTGAGAATTATGCCTTTGAGGCAATTAGTAGATGAGTCAGTCGGGAATCGAATGAGGAAAACAGACACGTGCTGAAGCATGGCAGGCCGAACATCCTCACGGCGTTGTTCGAACAGTTGTCGAGGCAAACTAGCCAGGGAAGGGGCTTATTTTTTGGAGAATCGTCGTTACACTAGACTGCCAATTATCATGTCAACAGCGAGAGAGTCGGCGATATGAGTTCTTGATACGCGATTGCAACCGATTGCTTTGCAACATTTTCTCGTGCCATGGAGGGAAAATGTCCTGCAAGTAGGTGTCGCGCGATTCTACATGGTCAATTTCTCTGCAGATGCGAGACATGCCCAACAGGCCTTGGCGTTTGTTTCTTCGGTCAGTTTGAAGTTTGAGGACCTCTCACTTTGACATCGACTCTCATCAGACTGGAAAAAACCTGGCGATCTGGGTCAGCGCTTTCAATGGCTTCAAGACAAGGTCGCTCTGGTTGTTTCTGAAAGGTCCGGTATTTCTTGAATGTGAGGAATGTAGCAAGACCGATGTGGACTACCAATGTGCGGTTGCTTTCTTTAGACCTAGTCCAGTCAAATGTGGATTGAATCGACCCCGGATTGATTTCTGTCTCCGGGTTCGGATTTGTCCAATGGTCCAAATTGCCATTTCAATCTGTTTATCTTGAATAACTTGATTAATTTACCTAACATGGAAGGAAACCTAATATATCATAAACGCTTGTGTATCGGAGATAGGAAATTGGATAATGAAGGGTAGGTAGCCACTGACGAAGAGTGTGAAATGTAGAGGACGGAAGGGTATATATATACAGGACAACTCCCATTAGGGATTGTCGAAGAAGAGAAATGGAATCGCTCGTTGTGAAGAGTACAAGACGAAAAAGACGAAAAAGACGAAAGAGAAGAAGAATACCAGAGGAGCAAAGCGAAAGTCAATGGCCTTCAATCCATAGCAGCAGCAGCATCAGAAAAGGTCCCAAGCAAAGGCTTATCACCCTCGCCCTTCTCCCTCCTCTTCTTGCTCTCCAGCACAACGCACTCCTTCTCCGGCGGCAACCAATCCGCACTTGCATCTTGCGCAGCCGTATCTCTCGCCGACAATTTCGAAAGGAGGTTTTGGTAGCGGGCGAGTCTTGCTTCTTGGCCTGTGTAGGCGAAGGGGAGGGGCTGGTGGTGGGCGTTTCTTTCTGGTACGATTTCGAATACGTCTACCATGTTTCTTTACTTTTTGTCAGTCTTTTTTCTTTTTTTTTTTCAAAAATATTATGAGGGGAAAGGAAAGTAAGGGTGGTTTTTTACTCTGCTGTTTCGGCGACGACTCTTTGTAGTGCTTCGCTTTCTTCAAAGGCTTCCATTTCTTCATCGTGGGATCTATATTGTTCGAAACTGCCGTAGTATAAACTGCTTGGATCTTCGAATAAGGGCGCCTCTTCATCCTGATTCACATAATATGACCGTTAGAACTATTTCTGTGCCCGAGGAATGGTTGGGGGGGAAGAACGCATCGTACTTCATCGTAGACATCGCGATTCGACCTATTGCCAAGGCAGCTTGACGAGCAGTTCCCCATGATTTATGTTCCGCAGAACAAGGCTTGACTAGCCTGTTCAATATCGTTTTGGTATCGGGGATATTATCGGTTTCGCATGTAAGGTCTCGGAGGTGGCATTGGAGAGGTGCGCTTCTGAAATGAGGCGCTGCTTCGCGGGTTGTTTTTTTCGGGGGGAGTTCTGGTTTGATGCCCAGGCTTTCACGATTTGCGTTCGGATAATTGGATAGTCATTTAGATAGGCTAGCTGAAGCTTGGGCTTGGATAAGCTCATGTTTCGGATGAGAATTTTTTGTGGGGGCCAGGATTGGTCTGCCAGCTGTTTGCAACTGCGGGGCTTGTCAATCTCAAAATTAGGAATCGATGTCTCCGAAAGACGAATCAGTGTGAATAGGGGCAATGTATACTTGTAAGAATAAGCTCTCTCTGTACATGAATGCACTCTAGTCTGTAGTGTCCTGTACTCTACTGGTCTTAGGTGTGATAATGGTACTCCGTAGCCGCCCACAGAAGCGAGCTGGAAAAAGAAAAGAAAAACAATAGCCGCCAAACCCATGCAATGAAGAGAAATGCCCCCAAAAGAAACAACCAACGCCTACCAAATGCGCTTCGCAACCATTTCGTATCTCGATACCCCAGAGTAATCATCATCTCTTTCCCCAGGCTTCTTTCTCTTGAGCCCTTCTTTTTCGTCCGCATTCACCCATCGACTCCTGGCCTCTCCAAGTTCTACCACTGCGTAGCCACCCCTTCGCTTCCCCTGCGCATCAAATATATCCTTTTCGGCTAATCCCTGAGCGACGAGGTGTTCCTTTTCCCGCATCTTTGCATAGCGGTTTCGGGAATAATGGAGAATGACCATGCCCAATATCAACTTTACCAGTAGGAGAACCAAGAAAAGGAGGAAGAAGACAACGACCATTGTGAGGGCCGCGATCGCATCGTCTGATGTCCACTCCCAAATGGACGGGCGAGATCCGCCACTGGTTCCAGATGAGCCGTATACGGATCGACCGAGAGCGTCGCGCAGCTTGGCGTCGAGGCGCTCGAAGGAGGCAATCATGGCTGGTGACGAGGGAACCGCGGACTCCTCCGAAAGCGCCGTGTGACTCGAAATGGGCATCGGAGCTGGGAGGTGCGTGGCAAGAAACATGTGGTAGGTCTGGATTGTGGCACGGATAAACAGACACGACAATGGAATCACTGGGAGACCAAGTCGCCGTGTGAGAGACGGTGTCACGAAGGCCTGGAGAGTGGCGAAGTTAGCGAGACTTGTGTATGGACTCTGTGGGTGAAATGATAGCGACTTACATTAGTATAGTAGTCCTTGGCCAGGATATCCAGGATCCGACCATAAAACGTCGGCTTGATATTGTTAAATTTGTTTACGTATGCATGTTTGATGGTATCAACAAGCATTTCGCTCCCAATAACAATAACAAACGGCGACAAGACCTCGCCGGACAAGAGCCAAGATGGTAACACCGTGAAACTATGTGGCAAGATGGATGGGCTGTGCAACGGGGTCGCCCTATCGATCCCACCACCGCCCGAACCAGCACCAGGCACTGATAGACCTCCCACCTCGACCATGTTTCGCATGCCGATGATCAAGAGCATGATCCAAATCTGGAATCGCTCTACAATGTCGGCGCAAGTGAGCTGGAAAAGGTTGTCTTTTTCAATCCGCTTGAAAACCGTGCTCTTGATCTCCACAAACTGATTCGACATCAGTAATGTGAGAAGGGCGTTGGAGTACGAATTAACAGCCACGTTGAGGGTAATGACCTGGAAATAGAGAGCGACCGAGTGCACCGTGTTGTATGCCAATGTTAGCAAAAACATGCCGAACGGAAGCAGGACTTTGGAGCGGCCGGAGGGGTTCCGGGCGAGCGTTTCGGCGCTTAGTAGGCATTCCAAGAGATCCTGGCCGAGAGCAGAGAGTAGTCGGTCTCCAACCTGCAAAATTATCTTTGATTAGCATCCCATAATATATCGGGGCGCGGGACAAGGGCTCTCAGCTGGTACCTCTAAAAGATTGAAAATCACGTAAAGTTTGATGTCCGACTGGGCACGGATAAAATGGTACATTCGACTTGCATCCAATTTCATGAGGGCCAAGGAGGTGAAAATGATGATGGCTCCTTGCAGGAGATCAGCTTTGTGAAAGGCAGAAAGGTTGGATGGCTGAGATTTAGTCCGCCTATGACCGAGCACAGAATACTCTCGCCGATCCGCCGATCCGTTGGAGATTCCCTTAGAGTCAGCTCTCAATCGATCGGAGCGCAGGTACTCGCTAGCCAAGCTCGTCGCACTGGCGGTTCTACTTCGCAAAGTACCCGAGCCATCGGTTCCAGGTTGATTTGCCGTGCCGGGCTTTGGCTTTGGCTTGAACTTGAATCCTCGCCTCCAAAGCCTGCCCAATCCGCTCCAGACAAAGCCAGTCACCCAGCAGACCTCCTTGACAAACAAGTAGAGCCACCAGCGGACCAAGACGCCAGCAGCAACGAGAAACCGCATGGGCAGAATGGTGAAGTTGTACAGCCAGGCATCGAGACACGCCAATGCGCCAAAGACGAGGGTGCGCTCAAGATACGAAGGAAGGAGAAGGAAGTTCATAAGACGTTCGATTTTGACGGCGCTGGACTCATACGGCATATCGGTGCCCTCCATTTGGTATACGTAGAGCGGGCTCGGTCGTTGAGCAGCCAATTCGAGCTGAAGGTGGGTAGGGATGGACATGGGCGGCACTGGAATGGATGGCGGGAGGGGTGAGCGTAGGGCGGACGAGGTAGAGCGCTCACGAGACGGTTGGAAAGAATCGGGGTTTTTAGGAGTTAGAACCGGGGCTCCGAGTTGGAAGGGCGGGAAGACTTCGGCTCGTGCCGAATGAGAATGGTTGTTGGGGTGAAAGGAGTATCGGCGAGGGGAGTGTTCTCTGCTTTCGGGCAGGTGATGTCGTCGGGTTGTCGGCGGTGTCGATACCGTTCTGGTTGGAGGACTCAGTCGACCATCAAAGGTGTGGCGGTCGTGACGCAGTGTATTAGGAGTCCGGAGGACCGACTCCCGTATGGCGATGAGTTCTTCACGCGTCAGGCGTCGAGAAGGACTGTGGTCTGAATATAGCGATGGCTCGTGTACAATGGCGACAGGCAATGAATCAGGCGTCGAGGTGAGTTCGTGCATGTCGGCCGCGGACAGGCGTCTAACACTATCATGGCTGGCAGTCCGCCTCATGGGCAGGGCATCGCTATTGCTGTTCGTCACTATCGTAGGCCAGGCCGGCCGACTCGAGGTGCTGCGATCACTCGCCACCCTCGGACGGGAGTGAAGACGAGGGGATTCGGGAACAGGCGGCGCAGACTTGGAAGGGTGATCGAAAGGAGGGGTGGGCGGACTGGGCGAAGACGCACTCCCCGAAGAACTCGCGGTGTCATCGTCGGAGGGAATGGTAGGAAGTTTCGAGGAAGCGGGCGCGCTCCCCGCCAATTGGTGTGTGTTCAAATTGTTCGTCGGGATTGCGAGGGCGGGGGCAGGGAACTGATCCACGGCACACGAGAGGCCACCGCCCTTTGGTAACACGCTGGCCTCATTCTCGGAAGCACAAGATCCTAACTCGTCAAATTCACCCGGCGGTGGTCCGTCACCAAGCGCTGCATGGCGATGAGCTATTTCATAGACTGTTTCGTCGCCAGAAGACATCGCCACTGACATTTTGCTGTTTGTGTTTTTGTTTCTATGCCGGGGACAAGGGCGGCAAGGAAAAGTGGGTGCAGACCATGCTGCGGTAAAGTGGACGAAAGCGGGGGTGAGTTTCGATGGGGGGGTTTTTTTCCTCCGTGTTGAGTGTTTCGTGTAACTATTCGGAAAGCAGCTCGGAGTTGGATGAAGAGGGCGGTTGGGGATTGCGAGAGACGCAGGGTTGGAATGCTTGTGACTTTTTTTTGACGTTGGCAGGTTTCAAAAGGCGTATGGCAAATATGGAGGTCATAGCAACACGCTTTAGGTACTGATACCTCTATTTACCTCTATTTACGGTGCTGATTTAGTGGTCTCGTATGTAGGCAGTACTAAGACAACACTAAACAAGTCTCAGATATTCTAATACTCTGTAGCGTCACCTCCAAACACATGTCAACGTGACCGCTAAAGATAGCTCGAAAGGACGATTGCTCCGATTACTCCGTATGAGCATGTCCTTGTCGGGTGAAACCCCTTGGATTTCCTTATTTGTTTAGGGCCCTACTTAGAGTTTGTCTTTCAAGAATCGCGACATCAATGTTTCTGAATGAGGTTCGGCTATCAACATGCCTGCACATGGGCCATACGAAGATTTCAACCAGCATACATCTGCTAATCCAACGATGGCACGAGGAAATGTTCTTCATGGTCTTTATGCTCTCTCCTCTCTTCTTTGATCTTCTGCACTAAAAATGAAAATATTGCCAGCTTTCCCGCTCAGTGGCCTAGCCCGTTAGATTCACTGCTTCTGTGAGATGGAGAAATGGCCCGACTTTGACGACGGTGTTCCGAGATAATTTAGCCAGGATTTTATTTCAGGTATTTTCAGGTAGTGACGAAGCCTTGCAGATATTCTACAGCGTGAAAGGGGTTATGTATCTGAAAATTGTATAACATCAACACGATTAACTCGCCTGAGTCTGGGGGATCTAGGTTGGTTCAGTAGAGGGTGTCAATTGGTGTTACAAGTTACGAAGAAACAAAGCAGCTCTGGAAATGATATTAATCGGAATGGTCAGCCCGTTAAAGGTTGAAATGAACACAAAAGTAAACATCCCAGAAAATATATGAACATCGGTTGAAGAGAGAAAAGAAAAAAAAGCCGTGGCCTCGTTCACCATCCTCCTTCAAAAAGAATAAAGAGCCTGCCTCCCGTCTCTTCTACATGCCCAAATAATACCTGCTCGAGGGAGAATACCATGAAAATAATCAAATGACAACGAGAAATACAAGCAGAGCAGACAATAGGGGGATCGAAGAATTATAAACAGCGAAAAACAAATCAACGAAAGGACGTACGAGGATCTGGGATCACGGCAGTATCGGGTTACGCTTGCGCTTCGACCTTGGCAGCGCTATTGCCGGCCTTTTGCAGAAGCGAACTCAAGTGCTGCAAGTCGTTCCTCGCAAGTTCGTCGCTTTCAAGAATCTGGCGAACGACTTCCCACTCTCGTCGACTCATTTGGTAGGCCTGTGGAATGATAAACTGGACCGTCGGCGAGGATATTAACGGTCCGAGGACCTCTGCGGCGAGTAATTGTCCGGCGATCTGTGCTTGTTGGAGTGATTGGGCCGGAGTGAGCTTTGCGCCTGCTGCGACCTTTGCGCCTGCTGCTAGGGATGATTGGGAGTCGGCACCGCTTGCATCAGGGGCGCCGGGTGCGGGTAGTCCGAGAGGGAGTTTGGTTTCGTTGTTATTGGGGGTTGTGAGGCTGTTGGACACGGCGTTGCTGAGGCGCTTGTCATCGCGGTACACAAAGACGCCGAGAAGGAGCGGTTCCGTGCGGGTGTTGGGGACGAGGTTGTCTGTGAGGTTGAGGAGAAACTCGGGGAGGTTGCCTTGGCCGGGAAGCACTGGCACGAGGTACGTGTCGCGAACCTGCTCTACGCCCTTGTCGCCGATGACTCCGTAACGTCGCTTCGAGACGAAGTAGTCGACGACGGACTGGAATTCGGCCTTGTACGAGTCCGATGCTGGCGCGAAACCGACGACGATTACGTCTGTGGCATCACTATATCGTAGACTACAGAGATATTCGATCGCCTTGCTTTCATCTATGCGGCCGGCGACGCTTAATCTCTTCGGAATCAGTCGCGTCCAGGACAGGCCGGCGATGGAACTGAGGTTGGCGCCAGCCAAATACTTTGCCGTGATTTGCATGTCGGCCAGCGAATTCATAAACAACCCACCGCGCCACACGATATCGGGGTCTGTGTCTTCCGTCGGCGAGTACGGCGGCGATTCGTTGTCGTCCTGTAATAACCGGTCAACATCGGCATCGACGCCGGGGCCTGTGTGGTTTGTTGCGAGAGCTGAGGGGCGCCTGTGGTGGCCGATGGTAGGGGACTTGGCGCTTGAAAACACTTGCTTGATGTCGAAATCGGGATTGGTCGGCGATCCCTGCTTATCACCACCCTTGGGTCCAAAGCCCGCCGGCGACTGCGGTTGAGACTCGGTTACCTGGCTTGATTCCCTGCCCGTATCGGTGGACTCTCGGACGCTGGGGCGGCGAATGAAAGATGACGTGTCTTCACTGGTAATAACTGTATCATTCTCAATCACTTCGTCTCCTTTATGAGTTCTACGCACACGTGGTCCCTCTTCGGATATGAGAATAGACTGCTTCTCAGCGCGAGCCTTCATTTCTGCCGTCTCACGCTGGAGTTCTTTGGAGGCAAGTTCGTCCGTCGTCATCACCGCTAGGCCATTGGGGCTTATAGTTCGCCTCATGAGCCCGGCGGTAAGCTCGTCGTTGCTCTTTAAGTTGAAGGCAAGCGTGCGACATTGGCTAACGTAGTCCTTTTGTATGGGGTGGCTGTCGAATACGGCGCGTTCGATCTCAAGTGCGAGGCGAGAGGCTCTGGCGTCAACCGAGACGCCATCGGGTAGGGTGACTTCTTTTTGCTTCACCAGAGATCCCAGGGCATGGTGCAGAGACTTCATGAGCAGCTTAACGGGCCCTTGCCGAGCATCAGGCAGTTCGGACACATTGTTGGCGAGATCGGCGGGGGGGTCGTACTGCACCAGCACCGGCACTGCGTTTTCTTGCGACACTTTGCGCACTTTCTGGGCGGGTCCGGAGGACTGGTCAAGGTTAGCAACGCAATAAGCCCGTGGTTCGGGGAATGGGCGGCCACTCACATTGGGGTCCTGTTCTTGTGATTCATCCCTTGCTTTCCTCTTGGGACCGGTAGGCCTTCCCGGGCCATCCTTCTTATCTTTGCCCTTCTTCTCATCCTTTTTTCCATCTGCTGGGGCGGGGTCCTCTTTAGAATCGCTCGCTCTCTTGCCTTTACCCCTCTTGCCCTTCCTCTTCTTGGTTTCTTCCTCGTATGCTATTCGTCGGGCTTCCCACGGCTTTTCGCCTCGAGCGATACCGTCGAGAAGCTCTCTGTGGTTCTGCGGGCTGCACTGTTCGCAGTAGTAGTGTTTGGGAAGGTCTTCGTTAAAGCGACTCATGCCCATGCAAACATTATGCTGCCATGCGCCGCAGGTGTCACAGGCGATCCACGGTTCGCCGGAGTCTTCGTCTTGTTCCGTCGCACCACAGACGCACCGGATGATCTCTTCCTCAGGGTCGTCTTGCTTGTCATCTTGGGCAGATTTCTTTTGTCTCTTGACTTGTCGTTTTTTCGGCATATCGAGTGGTTGGTCGAGTTGATCAAAGGGTTTTGTATGCTGGCCTTTGGTGGCGCGGACAGACCGACGAGGTTCTGCCTCTCCAGTTGCTAAAGAAAGAAAAAAAGGTTAAAAAAGCTGCTAGCGACTTTTGGGGTAATTGAATATGTGCTGGGATATCATTGGGGGTAGGTATTGATGTGAGGTTGAGGCCATTGTCCAAACTCCACTCCATCGTGGTTGTGGGTTGTCCATGGCTCTGGCCCTCCAACGAAGTCGCGGCTTACCAGACATGGTGTTTTCCCGCCCTTTGGCTTTCTTCCTCGAATTCTAAAAGAATGGCGGGAGAAGCTACTGCTTTCAATCCCAAAATGTTTTTGTTTTACAGCGCGTACCCTCGTAGGTCCCCAAGATGTGTTGCACGTTTAGGCGTATCTTGTTTGATTCTACAATGACGGGAAAAGAACAGAAAAAGCTAGCGAAAAAAAAGACCATACGCGCCCAAGCCCCAGAGCACGAAACAAATAAACCCGCAATTGATCCTACAAGAATATTCGTCTCTAGATGATCCAGTCTGCTGCCCAAGGTGAAGCCTCTCTCCCGTATTTGGAAATTCGGGGGGGCGACGTGGCGATGCGTCAAAGATGGTAGCTAGATCAGACAGAATTGTGTCGCGTGACGGGTAATGTAGGCCAGAGAAGATTGAATACGAATACTGCGTAGGTTGGTGTTCGGTGGAAATTGCGAGGCAAATTGAGGTAAATGGGCAGGTATATGTCTGGATTGAAAGTGGTGACGCGTACCGGAAAGTCAGAACGCCTGCAGATGCAAATGGAATATTCCATCGCGAAATTGTTTGGTGGCGGGGATTGGAAATGATGCTGGTAGGACGATTCATGCCTGAGAATCCAGGCATAAACATATTACGTGATGATTTCTTGGTTTCTTCAAGTGTCTGGATCTGAAAAGGCTGACTAAGACTACGAATATGGACCGTGCACCGTGTACATACTTGCCATTGGAAGCCTTGCCAGTTGGTAACGCGGCTTTGCTTGCCTGGAGCTTGTTGCGTAGAGCTCCAGCCTGACCCACCACATCACAATCGAACTCTTTGATCGCTAACCATCGAAGCCGCCTCTGCCTATCGTCTCTGTCTGGAGTCATTGATTATCAACTTCTATTCTACCGCCTACCCCTTACCTTGCCGAGTCTCCCAACCTCCCCCTCTCCCCCAATTTTCGTCGCCTAGTTTCTCTCGCAGAGATGGCTCGTCGTTACGATTCGCGTGTATGCAGCCTCAGTTCTTTCGCTCGGCCGTCAATTCTATCAACCAATGGCCCCCTGGACACTTTTTAGCTGATCTGTATGATTTTTTTCAATAGACAACCATCTTCTCCCCCGAGGGTCGCCTGTACCAGGTCGAATATGCCCTTGAGGCCATCTCCCACGCCGGAACTGCCATTGGCATCCTCGCAAAAGATGGAATCGTCCTCGCCGCTGAACGAAAAGTGACATCAAAGCTTCTAGAACAAGACACATCGGCCGAGAAGCTTTACATTCTAAACGAGTAGGCCGCCGCTACTGTCCACCCGAGCTTGCCCTCTCGTCATAAACTGACCGCTTGAATAGCAACATGATCTGCGCTGTTGCAGGCATGACAGCCGACGCCAACATCCTCATCACATATGCCCGACAGGTTGCCCAGCGATACCTCCTCACCTACAACGAAGACATTCCCTGCGAACAGCTCGTCCGGCGGCTGTGCGATCTCAAGCAAGGCTACACACAACACGGTGGTCTCCGGCCGTTTGGTGTTTCCTTCATCTACGCAGGATGGGATCCTCGACGCGAGTTCCAGCTCTACCAGAGCAACCCCTCAGGAAACTACGGCGGTTGGAAGGCGACAAGTGCCGGTGCGAACCACGCCAGTGCCCAGTCGCTGTTGAAGCAAGATTACAAGGAAGACTGCACGCTGGAAGAGGCATGCGGAATGGCTGTCAAGGTGCTCAGCAAGACTATGGACGCGACGAAATTGAGCCCCGAGAAGAGTATGTTCAATACATGTTCACGCCGTACTGACCGCCGTTCTGGCGTCGGCCGCTCTTTTTTAACCAGGGTATCATACTGACACATTATTGTTCTTTAGTCGAATTTGCCACAGTTGGAAAGACAAGCGATGGCAAGATTTACCACCGTCTCTGGAGCGCTGAAGAAATCACGGCGCTCTTGAAGAAACACGATCTCGCCAAGGAGGAGTCTTCAGAGGACAAATAATTTGTATCATATTAATCAATGCTCGCAATACCACATTACGCCCCACAAACCCAAAACAGTGAAGAAAAACCGTTTCGCCGTCGGCGATTGCGTAACAAACGGGTCTAACCAGTGGCAGAGATGGTGTATGCATATGAGCTAGACATCTTGTAAAATTATGTACCTTTTCTCTCCCATTGCGAGATAACTTGAGAATGGGACGGTGAGGAAATGGGGATGGTGTGTGCTATGGTTCGGTGCGCTGCGTGAATAAAGCGTTTATGTACGTGTCCCAAGATGGGCCTGGGTGTTTCGATGATTTCAATGTCCAGATTGGCCACAGAACGAGTGACTATGTTGTAGTGGATATGGATGCATGAGTGACGTTAACCTGTCCAGAAAAAAAAGTCCTTAGGACTCCGCCTGCAAACGGTCGGATCGCCCAGAAAAGAAATGATCAGCTCTCGGTAGTTTTTCAGCGCGGAAAGGTTGTCATTTCTATGCCTACATGACGGAACCCGGCATCACCCGTCTCTTCATCAGCAACACGGTCCCAGCCAGGCGGACTGGTCGTGTCCGGTCGAGGGTGCGGCTCATCGCACGCAGACGACGACAAATGTGGCCAGTGGCGGCGATAGCTCCAGTAGGCAATGGTCATGCCGAGAGCGGAGCCCACACATACATCGTAGACGTCGTGGCGGTAGTCCTCGCAGCGGCTGATGGCGATGAGACTCGCGGCGAGCAAGGGTGCGATGCAGACGAGGGCGCGCGTTAGGTCTCGGCCACCGTGCGAGTAGCGGAATATGTGGAATTGGCCAGCGAGGAATAGGCTTAGGTAGCCTAGGCCGGCGAATGCAAAGGATGAGTGGCCTGAAGGGAAGGAACGCCAGCCGTCGTGGAGGAGGTGGTGGGCTGTCTCGCGGCACACTTCGATTGTTACTAGGACGTTGGGCTGGGTGTCTGGGTGGGGATCGCAGCGCGCGATCAAGTCGGGACGGGGGCGGCCGACGGCATTTTTGATGACGTCGGTGATGAATGTGGTTAGGATTATGGAGATTCCTAGGCTGAGGTAGGTTACTTCATGCTTGTGGGATGAAGCTCCTGTTACGATGTTGTAGAAGATGAGGAGAAAGAGAGGGACGAAGAGAGCGTAGACAATGTTCCAGGCTGGGTAGATTTTGTCCAGTATATCAGTGGTGAACGAGTTGCCCAGCGACTATCACGGAATGGCTCTAGCAATGGGAGTGTGGGAAGAAGGGTTGCGCAAGTGCGGTGGACTTACTGACTGGCACTCTTTCAATCTCGGCATGAGGATATAGAATGCGGAGATCATTAATGAAGAACATGCGATGAAAAGGTTCGACGAAGATTGCAATCTAGCAAAACGCGGGCAAACGCGTTAGATTGAGAGCGATGGACATTCACGGATTCCTCGGAAGGGAAGCTTGAGGAGCTTTCGTCATCTTACAAGGAAATACCCTCCCAGCAACAAAAAGAAGCCCAGGTAGTCGGGCGCAAAAGTCCTCTAGGAAACATCTTAGTATGCGCATTATGAATGTGACGAGGCACACCGGAGAAAATAAAATTCTGCAAGAGTGGTCTTGGTGTGACGAAAGATGGTTCGCGTACGTGCCAAAAGCCGTCGAGTGCGGCGATGCTTCTCCGCCTGAAGCTACCGACCGAGCCGTTTCCTGTCGGCGCCATTGAGAGGAGACAACCAGTTCACAAAATCCTACAGATCCGAGGCACTTTACAGCCCCAATTACAATACTGCGGGTTCCTTGCACATTTGGGGGTGGTGAAGGAATCTATGACCGTCGTTGATGGAGGGTGAGCTGGGGCTGTGGCACGTGAGAAGCTTGCTTAGGCCGCGCGTGAGATGGCAGGATCAAAGCACGTTGCACCGAAACAGCGGCAATTGAGCTTAATTGTACACAGTATCTTCGACGGGTAGTGAGGAGCCGGTAGATTTGCAGAACAGCTTGAGTGCGAGGATGAGAGGAATTGATTCTTTATGTGGTTTGGGGGCGAAGCTGAAGTTGACAGCTGGACACATTTGGGTGATTCTTTCCAATGACTGACCAACCAATGACGAAGAGCCAATAGTCCGGTTTTTAGTGTTGTGGGCTCAGGTCCGCTAAAAGCCCATTGTGCTTGGAGGGTTTTAGTGGATGGGATGGCCTGGAACGATGCCAGGGACAGGGCTACAGTGCACTCACAGTGGGGGTTGTACTCAACTTTCTTTTTCTTTTCAGTCTCGATATTTTCATGTTGGCAATGCCACCATCTCGACTCCAGCCAAAACAACCAGCCCTCGTCTTCGCACTCTTTAGAGCATCTCGACGCTTTCGCACCATTGGGCACATATTCAAGTCCTTCATTCTATACCCGTAATGCTAGCCGCATCGCAGCTCCGTCCGTTACGTCGATAGTCGATAGACCACAGCTGTGCTTGTCATGCTGCGATCAACCTACCAAGGCCCCGCGCCCCTCCCTCCAGGTTGGACAGAACACAAAGCCCCCAACGGCCATACCTACTACTTCAATACCGCTACAAAACAATCCACATACAAACGACCCGTCGCCGAAGATGCACCCCTGGCAGCTCCCATACCGCCCGTCGGAGCTGGCTTCGGCCCCGTGATACCCAACCTTTCCAACCCGGCCATAGCAAACGCTTTCCTCGCCCAGACCCGGGCTCAATCGGCGCCCCAAAGGCAACACCAGTCGCGCGATGGCGACCGGAAAGGGCCTCAGTCTTCTCGTCCGCGTCCACAGCCCATCGATAAGCCACGGTCAAAGATTCCCATACCCGACTGCGACCCTTGGATCCTGGTCTACACAAAATACGGGCGGCGGTTTGTTTACAACTCGGCCAAGAACACTAGCTTCTGGCGGATACCTGAAAAGCTTATGCCGGCCATTCTAGAACTGGACAAGGCGCGTCTTCGAGAAAAGGCTGGCTTGCCACCAAATCCTAGCACCAAATCCCAATCGGTCGACGCGACAGCCACTCCCCTGGTAGAAGCACCAGGCCCATCTCGGCCAACAGAGGACAAAAAGGCAGACGAAGCATCGGCCAACGACGATAGTTCCGAGTACGAGGAGGTCGAGGTTACTGACGACGAGGCCGAAGACGACGTGGACGACGAACATCGCGCGAAGCGACAAAGAACAGATGAGCCCGGCGACGGAGAAGAGTTACTCGACGAAGAGGCCGAGATGGCTCTTCAGCTACAAATGATGGGAGAAGAATACGGGCTGGAACCGGGCGAGTACGACGATGGGAACGCGGAAGATTGGCCTGACGGAGCTGAAGGTGTCGAATTCACCGAGGAGGACGCACAAGAACTCTTCAAAGACTTACTCAACGATCTCAACATCAATCCTTACAGCCCTTGGGACAAGATTCTCGAAGACGGCCATATTCTCGACGACCCGCGGTACATGGCTCTTTCGACAACAAAAGAGAGAAGGGCCGTTTGGGAGGCTTGGTCCAAAGACAAGATCAAAGAGCTCAAAGAGAAACGGGCCAAGGACGAAAAGAAAGACCCCAAGTTGGGCTATATGCTACTACTCGAAGACAAAGCCACGCCGAAATTATACTGGCCCGAATTCAAACGCAAGTACCGAAAGGAGCCCGCCATGAAAGACCTGGGCCTGCATGACAAGGATCGCGAAAAGTGGTACCGAGAATACATCAATCGCCTCAAGACCCCCCAAGCGACACTCAAATCCGACCTAAGCGCATTCCTCAAAACTCTCCCCCTCACGGTCCTCAACAACGCCTCGTCACCCTCGAATCCTCCCCCGCAAGTACGCGGCGACGTACGCTTCATCGCCCTCGACGCCAAGACCCGCCAACCGCTCCTCGAAGCCTACATCCAGACCCTCGGACCACCCCCGTCCGGCAGCAACGACGACAACGACGTCGACATGGCGGCACGAGACAAGGCGTTAGAAGCACGACGGCGCAGAGAAAAAGCGCTCGAGGAGCGGGACCGAGCGGCCGCTGAGCAAAAGAGACGACAGGAGGAGAGGATCCGAATGGGTAAGGCTGTGCTGCGGGATGAGGAGAGGGAGTTGGAAAAGGCAATGCAGGTGGGGAAGAGGGGTTTACAGTCTCAATTATTGACTGGGAGGGAAGGGGACACGGGAAACCAACCGTGATGATTGGTGGCTCTTTTGTTTTTTTCGCAGGGTTACTTGTAGATTGTTGGTGCTTCTAGTGCCGATGGCCGATGATCTGCGTGAGCTGCACTGCCCACGTTCCAACAACTGGAGTGTCTTGGCGGTTTCAAACCTAATCCTACACGTCAGCCCAAATACAAATTCTACGATTGGATGAATTGATTTCTCTGGTGCTGGTTGGTTTTCTTAACTTTTGGATGCTATAATATCACTGTTGTTAAGTGTTGCTTACCTGGTGCGATGCGTCACGCACATCCCCATTCTAAGTCCGGATTTCTTCACTGAGGGGAAAAGGGTGGCTGTTTTTGATCCTTGGCTCATGTTGTTTTCTTTTTGTGTTGTCTTGGATAAGTAGGGAACTTGAGCCCGTCAGCTTAGATTCTTGTCTTGCACTTTTCTTTCAGTTACTATAAATACTTCCTGCCTCTTTCTTCATTATTATGCTTCTGCGTAGTTACACTTTACAGTAACACCAATACAACTTGTTTGTGGACTCATACCGTTTACGTCTAATATGGAGTTGTTGCGACGCCTCCTTTACCTGGGTGTGCTAGGTCAGCTCAAACCCTAACCCCTTCCTGTTAACAGGACCTAACATAATTTCATTATAGCGACAGGACTCCTCTCCCACCTCGCAGCCACAACCGCAAGCCCACACGAAGCCCTCCGGCCCCGTTACGGCTATGGCCCCTGGCAAGGCGACCCCAACCGCAGACCATGGTCCGACGGATCCTCCTCCCGCATCGGAAGAGATGGCTTTCCAACAGGCAGTGGATTCGGCGCGGATTTCGACGTCGACCGCGCGAGACGCATACGTTCTATACATGGGATTTTAGCTGCTGTTGCCATGGTTGCGTTGTTACCTGCTGGCGCTATTTTGTTGCGAGCTTTGCCGGGACGGAGGGTTGCGTTTGGAGGTCATGTTTTGATGCAGATTGTTGGGGCTGTTGTTTATGTTGCTGCGGCTGGGGTTGGAATTTATTTGGTTTCTGTTGTTAGGACTCCTGGAGGCAATTTGGTGAGTGCTCTTTTACATCTAACAATGTGAAAAGACTTGTTTGTATTGTCTAACGCGATATCAAGTTGACGAATCCCAATGTTCGATATCATCCTATCATCGGCCTCGTGGTCCTGGGCCTTCTTCTCCTTCAACCGATTTTCGGATTCTTACACCACTCCAACTTCAAGAAACATGGTCGTCGAGGCGCTTGGTCCTACGCTCATTTATGGACTGGCCGTCTGGCTATTCCACTGGGTATCGTGAACGGCGGGCTTGGACTTTATCTAGCGAGACGAGGCGATGGGGTGAAGACTGCGTATGGAGTTGTGGCTTCGGTTGTCGGTCTTGTTTGGATTGGTCTTGCTGTTTGGAGTGAGAGGAGGAGGAAGAGGGCAGCTAGGATTGTTGAGAGGGAGAGGGGTGTTGAGGGCGAGAAGGTTGATGATGTGATTTCGGAGAGGAGTGAGGGGAGTGGGAGGCATGACAGGAGGGTGAGGTCATGATGGACTTTGATGAGAGATCACAGGCAATTGGAGAGGGTAGAACTTTCATCGTCCGGAAGAAGGGCTTTCACTTGATCTTTCCATCCTCTTTTCTCAACCTCTGGGTGGGAGAACTTGTTACTATTGGCACATCGCCCTGGCTCTTTTGAGAACTAAGGCCCATCTTCGACTGACATGGGCCGCTTAGGTGCTAGTACAAACGCTGTCATCGGGGATATGGATATAATGGCATCGACCAGAATCCCTCGATTGGTCGGTTCGGATGTTGTTGATGACCTGCTTGATCTCTGGGCATACTTGTAGGTATGTAGTGACATTGAGCTTCTATTCAGTGGCAGTCAGGCTACTGTTTCTCTTGGAATTGGAAGGAACTATGTAATATCAAAATGGTAGTGTTTCCTTCCTTGCGGCGGCACATACACCAATCTAAAGAATACAAGAGCGTCCCAAGATTCGCAAGCCCGCTCCATCTCCGACGGTGTCGCACTCCCGGGGCTATCTCATCTTCTTGAGGCTGGATCACTGAGCACACTAATCCGATAGACTCGATATACATAACGAATTCTTTAACCTGGATGGGAGCGACTTAACATTGGGGGTACACAAGTACAGGTAACACAGTACGACAGCGCCGAAAATTCTTTAGAGCAAGTGCCACCCACGCCTTGTAAAGGTTGGACGTCTGTCACTTCCTTGCCCATTCGTAGTCCCGCCTTACCCCTATGAAAAAAGAGGAGTTCTTTATCAAGTCGGCGATAGCGGTCGGACATATCATCATTCACGATTCTAAACTAGAAAAACGCCCTTCACCCACTTTGCCTCTCTTACGGAGTCGGTGGACAGGACCTCGACCTCGGCTCACACCTCCTGAAGCCCATAGTTCAATGCCTTCAAAACCAATCGCATTATCCCAAATTGCCTCAAACATGCAACAAAAGTCCTACCGGCTCAAACGGGCAACTAAGGAAAAAAAAAAACATCACAAAAAGGACCAAACCGTCCGAGTCTTAGCTAGCAGCAAAGCTCTTTCTCGGCCGAAAAGAAAAAACTCACGGGCCAGTAAAACGTGGGTCGTTCCTGGGTACGCTTACCAACGCCAAATTCGCCTAGCTCTTGGGCCATCCCAAGGCATTCGAAACGGAGCTGGAAAGGGATAATGTTCCTGGGGCACCCAAGGGGTGTGTGTGGGAAGGTGTGCAACTATGCAACTCCACTTGAAAGAACGAGCGAGGATCATCGGAGATGTCAGTGGGTACAAAGTCCTCAATCATACTCTACGATCACAGAATGTTACGAGCGTAATAATGGGAAATGGGGACCCGCCGTTGTCCTTGGGTTAAGGGACGTGGATCCGCCAACCGCTGTCGTTTTCGTATTTCGCTTTCTCGCTCGGGCTTGTAGCTTATTGGCTTGCTGAGCTGGTTCTAGTTTAGTTTACGGAGTTTAGTTTACTCATCCCCCAACCATTAACCAGTGTTTCGGCCTCTACGGAATAAAAGCTCTACAGAGTAATAGTTTACAGAGAGGAGAGAGTCTTTGGACACGGACACGGCATGTGGGAAACTTGGCATTTCGGTTGACGAGTAATTTGGATTATGAAGGGGCTTGGGGGGTTAAAGAATGGAGACTTGATCTCGGTTGATCAGAGTCCAACTTGAAACTGTCAACAGGCAATACTAATCATCTCTTCTCTTCCTTGAAACCAATCGGCACTTGCCGTTGGCCAGGGCGCAATATTTCCGCACTTCTACTGAAGTTCCGTCTTGATCATTGAGCCCCCTCCCCACCGTTCCCATCTACTCCGTAGACTAAACTAGTTTACTCCCCCCACTGGCATGGAGATGGACGTGCTAACGCTATTAAGACAATGATTAGATTTCTCTCCCGAGCGACACTGGGCGAGAGCCACATCGTTGAGCTGTGGTTGGCGCAAGAGACTTTCATCCTCTAGGATCATTGGATTAGACGCCCGTTTTGGTTTCGGTGATCACAAGGCCGAATGCCCCTCCGTTTCCGTTCTTTTTGTTCTGTTCTGCAAGGGAAACGAAACAAAAGATCGGCCGAGAGGCACGTGAGGGAACGAAGGAATGAAGGCTGCAAAAGGATCAATCAAAGCTTCAAGACGGCGTAAAACGAAAACGAAAACGAAAACGAAAACGGTGTGAGTCGTTTTACGTACAGAGGAGGCAGTTCAGTTACTTGTACGGGAGGATTCTTGACTTTTGAAACGAATGCCAAGTAATAACCCACTTGCATAAGGGTAACGGGCGGCCGATTGACGGTTAGCACGAGATGCCATATGAGGCCCGATAATAAGCTAGTTTATTAGATATTAGATGCAAAGCACGGAGTAGTAGTTTTGATGTTTTTCACATGTCTGTCGGTTGCTCGCTTCAAACCCCCTGTCCAACAGAGTTGCAAACCGAATGGAACCACTGTTAGTAGTAAACTACTGGTTGGGTGGATGGTTCTGTGACAATGACTACGGAGTATCAAAGAGTACACGGCACTGGACGACGAGTTACTCCGTTTAGTTGTGCGTCTTGTTGTTTTGAAAGGACCCAGTTTACGGGGTATACACCCCGTAATTTACTACTGCCGTCTTACTTGTATTTTGTGGTCATTACTCCGTACTCCGTATGCGTTCTCAGAGATCGACTTTGCGGAGTACGTGTATGAATGATTCCTCACGACGTAGTAAGCCCTGCATACTCCGTATAAAAGTAGATTTGACTGGGTATTATCAATTATCACCTTTACCTATTGCTGGCTGACAGGGGGTTACGGAATTCCCGTTTTGGAAATTGTAGGTAAATTAATAGTCTCCTGAAATGACCAGATGCTTTGATCCCTTCTTTTCTCGTCCGAATTGGGCAGACGGAACCCAACTTGGGTTGTCCCCTGGAACCCAGTTTACTCCGTACATGTACGGAGCAAACCACCAAACTATTGGTTGGGGCCTCTCTCGTGCCAAGAAGTATTACAGGGTGTGTGGGTGATCTTGGATAGTTGACAAAATGATGCTTACCTGGGATGCAATTGAGGGCTAATAAACCCAATCATTCGAAACACCAAGGCTTGACAGACAGGGTCCTTGGCTCTCTGCCTTAACTTAAACCGAAGCATGATGACGACGCCATCATGGACAGACACAACTGTCCCAAAAAATTACCACTTTACCGTCCCCCCCCCAATGGAATGCCACTGGAGACAGAGCACACCTCCATTGAATAAGAATGGAATGTTTTGCTACCATTCCTGTAACGTAGCAGATTTGATGACGTGAATGAAATTCAAGCGTTGACTCAAGTTAACTCGACTGGTGACATGCTACCCGTCATCATCTGGAAACAATGTGACGCTCCATAAACCCGCGGCGCGCCGGCCCCCCCAAGTTCGGGTTGTTTCAGCACCCTTGGAGCCAACTTCTCCGCTAAACTTGAAGCAGACCAAAAATCTTACTCCAGACTCTGACTCTGACTATCTGACATGGGAATGATATTACTAGCTAATATTGAATTCCTTCGATCCTCCAGCGCACCACCGTACGGAGTACTTCCTCCGTATTTCCATCATATCATAATACGGCCTTAAGCCATTTAAATGCTTGCAACTTAAAGGCCGTAATTCTTTTTCTGGCATAAGGCTAGAATAACCAAGCAGACGAGTAGTTGGGAGGACAAGAGACCGCAATGCCTCACAGCTATGTAGTAGCTATCAGCCGAGGTTCGTGACCCGGTGCTCGGTATTTCTCTTGGCTCTATCGATTTGACGGAATGGGCCGGCCTGACAGTTGAGGTCGGCGAAAGTAACCAGCGAAGGGGCGAAGGGGCGAAGGGGCGACTGGAACGAAGCCATACTCGTAGTTTTACGCTCATGTCTGGGCAGAAACTAAAATAGTGACCCTGGACCGGCATAGGCCAGCCAGGCCACAAATGGAAAATTCCACGTAATGGAGCGGAGAGAGCCAGGGGGTAATTTCAGAGGTCATCAGGGCTTCTGAGGGGGACGATAAACTCTTCTCCACCCGTGGCCTGAATTAGTAATTAGGGCAAAAATAGGGCATCCCACTAAACTTCCCCCCACCACCACACCGCCTGGCTGGCTGGCCACTGTACCCAGAAGACTGCAGCAAATACGGTGTACTACCGTGTATGCAGATGCAGCCCTGTGATGGTCCCCCCTCCCCTTTTGATCCAGTCTCCGTATCCGCCCCCGTTCACCGTACCCGGCCCGGTGTCGCTAAACATGTTTCGCCAGCGTAACGTACCCGGCACCTTGGTCTCAGTTGGTTTCTAGTCTCGTTTCTCTCCCAGGCGTAATGCCACACGGTCCATGACGACCATCAGGAAGCTTCTCGTTGGGAGTACTCGAAACAGGATTTGCATTCCATACACACTTGTTGACCCATCCCAGGGTCACCTGAACGGCGGCGGCCGTAATTCAAATCCACCTGACCATTAGCTTTCTATGTTATCGAAACGATCGTCCTCTGTAGGACCAGTGACAACCTTGCCCGACTCCCACGTCGCCAAAAGGTGCCAGGTCGCCTCAGACGGTTAATTACGCATGATTCGATGGCTTCCATGGACCAGGGAACCTGCAATCATGACCCCCTCCCATACGGAGTATGGCAGATTGAAATGACTATCACAATCCCTCGTTGGAAAAACGGGAGTGGTGGGCGTCCCGCCAGAGCCAAACAGGCTTCTCCACCCCCCTACTTGTACGCCGCTGACTTCGGCCAGTCTTCCTAAACTGGGCAAGCCTTCCCGGGGAATGGGGGCAATGGATTTCAATACGAAATATTATCTTAAGGGCGAGAAGCGAGAGATCCGACACATTGCCAGACCGGATGTGGTTCAAGAGCGTCACATCGAACCAAATTCTCAGAAACTTCAAGGAACAAGAAATTGAAAAAAAAAAAAAAGAGAGACATCCTGATTGGTGCAGATGATTTGATCAAGACATAAAAATGGGCCAAGAAGAATCCAAAAGACTAATAACCATTTAACCCAGAGGGCTGGCGGTTCTCGTCTCGATTGATTGTGGGGAGATGGTGACAGCATTGACAGAACCGCCAGCACGCAAAAGCCGACCGAACCGCTGACCGCCCTAATAAAAGACCAAGCAATCCCGTTTTGGACAGACCACTTGAAGCAGCACGGGCTTAAACCGCCTGGTTTTCCTGATACTGAGCTCCCGCCAGGGCCTTATTTTAAGAGCTAAACCTAAAACCAACAAGACAGAGGCCAGAGTCCCGTTTCGAGGAGAAGGAACTGACGGGGGGATACTACGAAATTTGCTTTGCTGTTTTTCCTGTCGATTTAAAACGGAAGCGGCGTAGTTTACATTTCCGGTCTTTTCGCTCTTCAACTTTATTGGTCTTTGCCAGCGCTCTTCGTTGCCTCTTCGGGTTGCCCATCAACTTTCCTGAGGTTGTATTTAGAAGGGGGGCATTTCTGATACAACAAAGGCCAGCCAGCATTTGATTCGGGCCAACCCATTATCGCCAAAGAAAAAAGAAACCCGCAGCCCGGCTCTCATAACTCAATTTACACCCTGCCCTGAAGCTCTACTAATTATTGTTAGTTTGCATCCTCTTCACCTCCTCCACCAGGCAGCGGAGAAGAAGTTTGTACGTGTAGGGAGGGCTTGGCGACTCCAAACCGTCTAATACTGCACTACGGAGTAGTATACGGAGTACGGAGCATTATCACCAGAGGCCTTTTCCTTTTGTTATGATTTGGACAGACTCCCCCCCCCCCCCCCCATTCGTACCATCCCCACCCAATTTGACCTCTCGGCGCAAAGCCCAGCTCAACGAGGACAGACGACGGCTCTTTCACCCAATTGGTCATTCAGACCGTTTGGAAATTACTCCTTCAACCGGCCGATCCCCGGCGATATTTGACAGCGACACCAGCCAACGGTTTGGGGGTTGTGTGCGCATCATCCGGCTTCGTTGACACCTCGACTCTTCAGGTTGTTTGCCTCAAACCCCAAGAATCCGCCAAAGCCTTTTGCGCGGGCCAACATTTGCGCCGGGGGTACGGAGTACAGGGTTGAACCATAGCCCATAGCACATGTGGAGGCCGGAGAGCTAGAGAGCTCCAAGTCCTTTTCCCCCACTCGCCCCCTCCCAATCCCATTCCAACTCGAACCTTTTGACTCGTCCAGGCATTCTAGAATTGCTGGAGATCCGATCGGAGTCTCAGCCCGACCTTCTTACGCCGGGCGCGGAATTAGCACCAAACCCTCGGGAACTAATAATAATTTACAGTCAAGTCGACTTCCAATTACATCTCATAATCATCACCATTTGCTTTCCTGCACTTTGTTTCCTTTCCCTTCTCTTTTTCCCGCCAAGGGACGTCTTTGGTTCCCAGAACACGCAAAAGGAGTATTTATAATTATTTCACCTGACTCGACAAACACAACACGAACTAACAAACGGCTTCAGAACGAGACACTTTCTTTTTTTCTAAAAAAAATTATTTTCGTGTTGGTCCTTTTTTCTTCTTCCTACCGAAAACAGACGGCAGTATTTAGTCATTTGGAATCTTTCGACGCCCATTGGATGAAAAACCCGCCCAATTTCATCCATCCCTCGGAAAACCACGAGTGTCTGCTTTGAAAAAGAGGGGGGAGGAAGTCTTGAGAAATCCGCGCCAGGATCACCAGGTTTCGACTCGCTCCGTGCAAGGCAACCAAGTCCTGCCACCAAAACAATAGTGTTTGGGATCTTGTTGGGGTTTCCCTCTCCTTGGTTTCTTCTTTCCTTTGTCTACCTCTCTCAGATGGCTTCAGTGGAAAAGGCGCAACGTCCGGTTTCTGGGCCTCAGCAACGGTTGCCCGTAAATCCACGGCGGCATAAGGTCGCGCCTGAGCAGAGGAAAAGAGTTGCGACTGCGTAAGTTTGAGAGCCTTTGGCCCGCCTCTCGCCGAGGCTGTAATAGATGACGCCCCCTAACATACAAAATCTCTCTCAATAGATGCAATAGCTGCAACATACGCCGAATAAAATGTTCGGGTGAGCGTCCTTGTCGCCAGTGCCGCCTTGCCTCGCGCGAGTGCCAGTATCCGGTTGCCGTGCAAAAGGTGTCGGTCGCGCGCACCGAGCTCGAAGATATGCGCCAGCGCATGCGCGTACTAGAAAACTGCCTTCGAGAGGCCGTGCCCGACCCAGCGCGCAGGCTGGAGATGCTACGGCGCATTGAACCGAACGGCCTGAGCACGGCCGCGTCCAAGGAAAGCAGTGGATCAGGCGGCCCTGAAAACGCATGGGCAGATGATCCTCTCGTAATTGGTGGAGGCGGAGGGGCAATGCCCGGCGCGAACTCTTCTTCGGAGTCGCCTGTCGAGGAGCAGGAGGATTACAATGGGAGTGGGCGGATGTTCGACAGCGGGGAGGGTCTTGCACGATATCATGGCGAGATATCAGGCGTGACGTTCCTCGACACACTACACGAGTTCATGACCACGGTCTTCCCACTCGCTTTTGGTAGCCAGCAAAATGCTTGCCCTCAGACGTATTCCTCGAACTTTGCCGTTCCGGCTTCAGCTCCTTCGATCCTGTACCCCGAACCCGCCTACCTTCCTGGATCCGATCCATTCAACTACCCTCTCGGACCATGCTGTCCCTACAACACGCCCTCGATAGCTGCGCCTGAACTTGTCGACCCACTCTGGCTCCCGCCACGCTCCGAAATGGCGGCCCTCCTATCCGACCTGCGCTTCGCCTTGCAAGACGGGAATGGCATGTATCCTTCGGGCGGAATCTTTTGGTGGGGTGATCTCAGTTCCGTGCCCGCCCTCAAGACCCCTGCGTCCACAGCAGTGCCAACGCCTGGCTCTCCCTCGGGGAGTATCCCTTCTGTTGCGCACGAAGATTCGCATCGCCACCTCGCTCTCTATCACGCCGCCTTCGCCGTAGCGCATTGCGCCCGAGTAGACCCGATGAAGGCGCCTCAAGCTGTGCGCAGTCTTGCTGAGGCGTCGCAATTGCGTGCCAAAATGTTGCTAGGGAGCCCGTTGGATGTTACGAGGTACACCATCAGTGACGTCGCGGTATTGGCGCTCATGGGGTTCTACATGTTGGAGACTGGCAGAAGGGACGCGGCGTACATGTGCATTGGGTTCGCTGTGCATGTCGCAGTCATGAACGGGGCACATCGGGGCTGGGTGGATGAAAGAGGGAAGCGCGTGTTTTGGACGTTGTACATTTTGGACAGGTAACTCTCCTTCTGTGCCCCTCTCCCTCTAACTGTCAACTATGCTTTTCTTCCCTGTTTCTGGCTGTTCATTGCTAACAACTCCTAGGTGGATGAGCTGCCTTATGGGCCGCCCGCCAGCAGTCCTTCATGACTCCGTCCGCCTCCCGCTTCCGCAGGACGCGCCGTATGTCCCATCTTCCATTCCCGACAAAATCTAGTGCTGTTCTAACCTCCGTCAGATCAATGCCACCTGCGGCTGGTCTCCGTGCCCATGTCCAGCTTGGACATATCTCCGAGTTCATCGTCTGCACGACCTACAAAGTATCCCTTCGCTCGCTCCCCCCCGGTGCAGAGCCTCGAAGGGGCGTTTCTGGCATTCGGCACATTGACGAAGCCATGCACCGACTGTCCAAATGGCACTCTGAACTACCACCCGTGCTAAGGCTCCAGGGTCCTCCAGGCCGGGAATTGAGCGATGACCCAGCATGTTGTCTGTTACACATGACTTACAATCAGGTTTGTTAACAGTCCCGCCATATCCACGTCGATCATCTTGTTGGGCCGACTGAAGGCACCCACTATTTGTTTAGTTTGAAGAAGGCTAATCATGAGACCAGCTCATTGTTCTAACCTTACGGCCTCTCTTTTTCACGACAATCAAAAAATCTCTTGCGGCCCTTCTCCTCCCTCACCACCGACGATGGACCATCGAGTCCCACCCACATCTTTCCCACATTCGCGCTTGTTCGGACGCCGCCCGTCGGACATTGCATCTTGCGCGTCATACGCAAGTAAACATCCTCCCCAACCTACCACTATCTCCCGCCTACGGCGCATCTTTCCCCGTTCCGGGGATCGGGCTGGGTGTAGCGGGCAGTCCTCCTACCTCTGGCAAAAAGTCGAACTTGCACATCGGACAACTTGCGACGCATTATGTTTTCCACTCTGCTGTCATATTGCTTCTCCAAGCCATTGTGTGTGCGAACCTGCCAGCCGAAGACGAAGACAATTTGCGATGGGCAGTAGACCTCGTATCGCCCGCGGGCCAAGTTCCCAGCGTGAAGCCGCCAGCTGGGGCAAGCACGCCAACCAAGGCCGCAGGCAGTCGAAGAACAACGACAGGTTCCACCTCTCGCGACTGCGCCAATATCCTCCGCGAGCTACAGGTTCTCGTGGAGAGGCTACGCATGCTTGAGTACGAAACATTGTTCAGCGGGGCAGGCGACCTTGTTCCATCGTTTGCGTTGAGCCCGCCTACCGGATATGCCACTACCAACACGAGCATCGGAACTCCACCTGGCAGCGGCAACCAAGGAATTGCGACAGACTTTGATATGCCAGATATGCCTTACGTGCTGTCTTCACAATCGCAGAATCAAACGCCGAGCCAGATTAAAACATCTCCCATGTCAGGATCGTTCCAGGATTCCATATTTGACGTGCAGGGTGTTCCTTCGCCCGGCTTGAATCAAATACCGAATTGGAACGCGACTGCCGGGGAGGGCTTGTACAAGGAGTTTGTTAGTTGGCTTGACTTTGAAGACTGGGATATTTGCGCTGGATTTACTATCTAGATGCACGCTTTTATTTCATTTTCTCTTCCTGTATTTTATTACCAGCACTTGCATTGATTTTATAGATATCCCGAGGCCAGATTCCTCATTTTTTGATAAATTTAAAAGCGTATTCTTTGTTCATCTCTTGTTCAATTTATCCTGCTTGTCGCTTCTTTTTCGCTTCTTTTTAGGACATGAACCATGCACACTCCTCCCACAAGTCCACCAGAATAGCAGTGGCTAGCGTTGGCCAGCGTTGCTTTGGATAACGCAAGTTCTAGCCTGACAGAATTCTGCGCAGATCAAGACACATAACAGTTGAATCCCCAAGTCACGCTCATTAACAAAGACACATCTAAATAACCTTACTACCAATCACTGAAATAACGGACAAGAAGAGATGGAAAAGAGAACCAGACCACAAATACCAAAGTGACCATGGTTGCAACCAACCAGGCCACATTCCAATGCAAGCGGATGGACAACCAGAAGAAGAGTAAATGAGCAAAACAAATTTATCTAACTGCATTACAAGACGTCAAAGGGCTTTTTCATCAATCGGAGAATACAGTTTGCGTGTACCATCGATTAATGGAGAAAGAGAATAGAGATTCATCGTTCCGAAGAGGCCGAAAAAAGAAAAAAAAAAAAAGAAAAAGGCGCAGCTGGCTTTTCTAGAGTTGGATATTGTTTCTCTTGATGACACGAGGAGGAAGGAAGGATTGAGAAGGATGATGCACCAAGGCAAAATCGATGCAAGCGTGAAAATAGGGAAACGGAAATGAAATTCGAGGGTATAGCAATCAAGAAAACGTGGCGAACGCTTCTTAGGCGAAGATGGAGTTGACGATTTCGCCGGATCGGGTGGCAAGGACGGAGAGCAGAGTGTCGCTCAACTGGATGAAGTTGTTAGTCAAAGGAAAGGAAACAAGGGAGGAATGAAAAGGAAGAAAAGCTTACACCGTGAGTGCCCTCGCAGCAACCCTGGAGCCAAACACCCGACTTCTCAGCAACACGTCCTTCCTCAAACTGCACCTTGTAGCTGCGCGCAACCTGCAATCTCCTAGCAGCATCGGCCTCAGCGCCCGTCTCCACGCGCCAACCCGTAGTCGTCTTCCCTTCGGCACCATCAACAGGCAAGAGCCCAAACGTGCCCTGCAAAATGTCCAAGTGCGCGCTCCGCTGGTACCCGGTCGCGGAAACCACAACATCGACGTCGAGCACCTCTTCGACGCCGTCTTCGCCCTCGACGGGCACGACGCGGAGGCGCAGACCTTCGTTGTCGGGGAGGGCCTCGACGGAGGCGACTTGGCGGCGGTTGAGGATGCGGTGGGGCCAGCGGGTTTGGTCGGGGCCGAGTTCGCGGCGTTGGTCGTACATGCGTTCGTAGATGTGCTCGATGAGTTCGAGGCGGACGACGCTGTAGTTTGTGGCTTTTGCGTCGGCGAGGAGGGTTGTGCGGGCTTGGGGGTTGCGGGAGTGAATGTCGTCGATGAAGGCAGGGTTGAAGATTGAGTTGATGCTGTTTTTTTTTGAAGGGGGAGGAGACGAGAGTGTTAGTCGAGGGGAAAGGAAGTTTTTGTGTTAAAAGATGAGCGAGAGAGAGAGCAGGAAAAAAAAAAACTTACAAAGGCGAGTCGTCGCTAGGCCTCATAAACTCAGATCGCATAATCAAAGAAGTCTTAGAGTTAGGATACAAAGTCTGAATATTGTTGAAAATCTCGGCTGCACTCTGTCCGGCGCCGACAACGGCAACCCGATAAGGATATTCGGGTCCGCGGTTCAAAATCTTGGGCACAGCCTGCGAATACTGCGAAGAGTGCACAACACGCGGACTCTGCGCAGCAGCAAGAACCCTCGGAACCCGCGCCTGGCCACCGAGCGCCAAAAGCACATTGCGAGCCCTGTGTTCCGTCACATGGCCGGTCTTGGAATTCTTGGCCTTGACGGTGAAAGAGGCGACGGGCGAAGCCGAGTCGGCGACGGCGTCGGGCGTCACGGATACGACTTCGCGGTTGTACTGCACGAGATGGGCAAAGTGCGAAGAACACCAGCGCAAGTAGTCCTCAAACTCGACACGGCTGGGCAAGAAAGTGTTGAGGTTGATAAAGTCGATGAGACGGTCCGCCTCGTGCACGTAATTCAAAAAGGTGAATTTCGAACGCGGATTCCGAAGCGAAGCGAGGTCCTTGAGGAAGGAGATTTGCATCTTGGCGCCGGGCAGGAGCATGCCGGCGTGCCAGGCGAATTGGGCCTGCTTCTCGAGGAAGAGCACGCGCGGGGCGCGGCCGTCGGGAAAAACGGGGGATTGGAGGGCCGCGCGCTCGGATTGCGTTGTGTTGGCGACGGCGTCGTGGATGGCGATGGCGATGGCTAGGGAGGCGGGGCCGAAACCTACGCAGACTAGGTCGTAGGGGCCCTCGGATTCGTCGGCGGCGGGGAAGACTTTGGCGGTGAGGTCGGCGGCTGAGGGGGTTTGTGGTGGTACGGCTTGGACTGCGCCGTTGGAGTGGCCGTTTGTGTGGCCGTTGGTGTGGCCATTGGTGTGGCCATTGGTGTGGCCGTTTGTTGGAGGGCTGATGCCGTTTCCATTGGTTGTGTGGACTCCGTTGAGGGTCTCGTCGCTGTGAGCCATTGCGATGATTTTTGTTTTATTGGGTTGAAAACCGGTGTTTGGCTATGATTGGGATGAGAGGAGGGGAAATAGTTTCCGGGAAAGAGGGGGGGACTTGTGAAGCCTTTTCTTTTCTTTTCTTTCTTTTCTTTCTATTTTCTTTCCCCGAGAGGTCAAGTTGAGAAGAGACCGATAAGAGGGAATCAAGTTGTTATCGAATCAAGCTTGTTGAAGCTTGGAGCTATAAGAAAGAGGGGGAGGGGCAAGGATGTGTGGTATGAAGGGAAGAGAAGAGAGAGGAGAAGGGAAGGGGAGAAAATAAGTCAAGATGTGCTTCCCTCTTGTAATCTAAGCTCGAGACTTTTTTTTTTTTTTTATATATATAGATTTGCTATGGACCGTCCTTCTCCGATACTGTCGACCGCTTGTTGCTCCTATACTCGGCTTTTCGTAGAGCTGAGGGGGAGGGGGGTGTGTCTAAGGGTTCTTTCTTTCTTTCTTTCTTTCTTTTTTTTTTTCTTCTTTGGGCGTTTCTATTTACCTGGTAACGAGCTAAGCTAGAATCTTTCATGTTCTTCAGTGAAAGCTCGAGAAGAGCGAGGGGTGTGTGCGTGGGAAGGGGGAGGGTATCCATTACGGAATCAAGAGGCAAGGGCAAGCTTTGGACATTGGAGTACTAGATACGTTTCATCCTGGACGGGAATACTTAATACTTGTGAATAGAGGGGGGGCGTGTGAAAGTGTGTGAAAGCGAAAGCGTGGGTGTGGGAACGGGTGGTGGACAGGAGGGAGGGAATGCATCGAAGCCAAGATACTCCGTACTAGGCGGACAGAAGGGGAGCGAGAACGAGAGAGGGTGTGGCGGGAGATTTGGTCTGGTGTCTGGTGTGGTGTGACGGAAGCTCTGTCTTGGTCTTGAGAAGCAACTCATTCAGGCGGGGCCTCCCATCATTCTTTTTGTTTCCTTTGGGGTATTTACAGTTATCCAGAGTTCTTTACTGTGAGCTGGTGGGAGAGTGTTGAAGTAAGGTAGACCAAAACGTTGACGTTGAGAGATTTGTCTACTTGGAAGCAATGGAACTGGACAAAACGTAAAAAAGAAAAAAAGAAAAAAAAAAGAACCATTTCAACAAGACGTGTAATGTACAAGAGAGAAAGAGAGAGCGAACATGCCAAGATAGAAATGGGGGCCGCGATGACATTACGGCTGTTGATAGCTTCAAACTAGTGACGAAAGGGCAAAAGAGGCCTGTGGGTAAAATGGGGGCCATTCTGATTGATGGAAGGGGAAAAAAAAAACCTGTGAAATGTACGCAGTATGGAGTACCTGTACACGAGTACGAAAAAGTTACCGTGCTTCAAGATTATGAGAGTGGGGTGTTTTATCCGCCTCTTTTCTCTCATTGTTACCTTGAGTTTTGTTGTTGTTGTGCTTGTGCTTCTTTGTGGATGCGAGTGGCCGCGGGGATTAGGAATTATGGCATCATGGTGCCTCGGCCAACCTTTTTTAAACTAGGATGGACATGACATATTCAAAGGGGGGGGGGGAGGAAACTGCTTGGTTGGGCCTGGCCGTTGGTGCCGTGGAGCTTTGGAGTATCGGGAGGGTACGGGGGGGGCGGCGGAGAGGGGAGAGGGGAGAGGGGCTACAGCAAGCATACTTGTAAACTACAGCATATGAAGAGGGGGGGTTGGTCTCGATGGGTTTTGTCCGCCAGTGGTCATGTTTGAAGACTGGTTACGGAGTACAGTAGTATACGTTGATGCGAATGACGATAGCTCATGATTAGTTGCGAGTTCCTCTTTCAAAACGCTTGTGTTGAACTGCCAAGTTGACCCAGTTGAAGCTGGTTAATAGGGCAAAGGGCAAAGAGCTTCAAAGATCTGATAAGTACGTGTAGACAACTACATGTAGACTACTCCGTACTCCATAATAATACCAAAGACTTGAATTCCGTGTCCTGCCGTCAACGACTCCGCAACCCCAAGACCCCGTCTTTTTTAAAACTCGTCAGATGGCTTTAATGTCCCCATATCATGTCTTTTGAGTCCCGCACATTCACTGATTGAAAATTGATAAGATTAGATGAGGGGACCACACGCCTTGTCAGGATTAGTTGTTATGGGTTCTGGTATGACCTGGTGGCCTGGCCAGTGGCCAATCGAGTGAACACCGACTACCGGCCCCGAGTCTCGACAGCTCTTTGCTACTAATGGCGGCGCCGAAACCCAAGAATGCAAACAGCCTTGCAGCCCGATTCCGGCGGCGGGGGATCAGATAAGTTTTTTTTTTTTTTTTTTTTTTTTACCCCTCCTACCGTCCTAAAAAAAATCAAGGGCCGAGGACAGGGGTGGTTGGCGTTCAAGCGCAAAAGTGAGGGGGGGTTTAAAGGAACATCACAACTGAAGAAAAAAAAAAACCGAATTTAGAGGCAGTGGGGAGGTGGAGATTACTAGTTGAACGAGATGAAAGGGGAGGCCAGTCATGATTTTTCTCTTTTTTTTTGGTTCTTTCTCGGACGATTTGCGGGATAGACGGTGGGCAAGCGTGATGGGAAGGAATGAAGCTAAAGAAATTGTATGTACTCCGTACGGAGTACTCCGTAGAGGTAATAGAATAAACTCAATTCACACCACACTACTCCGTACTGACAATAGTCTTGTCTTGAGGGGCTGAGCGCTGTAAAGTTTGGTGTTGACCCGACGTGCTGGAACGGGCCAAGACAAGGCAAGTCTTCCAGAAGGAACACACCCTACCAGACTTTCTTCTTCTCTTCTTTTTTTCAATTCTCCAGCGGCCTCTTCTTTAGATTTTTCTGCTGTCATTTGCCGTGATAAAGGCTTGGCTGTAAACTACGTATTAAACTAGATATCTAGCTAGACTTGGTGGAGTATCTCCAGGCAACGAATCCTTTTTTTTCCCCTGGCCCATGAATTGAAGCGAGAATCTGATAATTCACCATACGAGTATGGAGTAATACTCCATACCGTACACGTACGAGTAGGTCGGGTATGTGGGGTGAGGATTGGGATTGGCGCAAAGTGGAATGACGACTGGGAACTGGCGCAATTTGCACATGCTTTGCCCGGATGCCATTTAGACTCTTTTTTTTGTGTGTCTGTAGTTCGGCGATCGAACCTCTCTTGGAAGCTCCTAGTCATCCATTGGGCTTTCTATTTCTTTTGTTGATCTTGGTGGCTAGTTTGAGAGTGTGGCATTGAGGAAGGGGGGTTTTATGTTCTATTTGCTTCGCCGATACTCTTTACTTTGGCCAGCCTACTTGTACTTGGCAGGCTGTAATGCTGAGCCAAAACCTAGAAAGCAAGAAATCAATTCATGGCTATTTCCCTGGTGAAATCATACGGAGTAGAAGAAGACCCTTACTTCATGGAGTCCAAGAGCCATCTCGGCTCAAGGACTTGTCTTCGGAATGGTGTAAAAATCCTTGAAAAAATCTACATGGCCCCCGGGCTAAGCGAGTCGAGATGGGAGGGGCGTGCAGCGTAGTGACAGGGGTCAAGTTCAGCGGTGTGCTGGAGACGAAAAAAAAAAAAAAAATCCAACCTGGGACTAAAAGATTATCTCTCGGATCAGATAAGATTGAATTGATAATAGTGGGAGCTTCAAACCCCTCCCTCCCCCCTCTCCCTCGAAAAATCCTCGAACCATTGTGTGGTTGGGGCAAACCAAAATTTGGTCCATATTACTAGAAGAAAAACAAAAAAAGTCCCTTCCGATGCCGGGGAATACCCTGAACCAAAACAGACACAGACACCCCCCCCCCCCTGCAAGGACACACTTCTGGTGCCTTTTTTTTCTTCAAGCTTTTCTTTAGCTGGTATTACTCCATACATGTCGCCTAGATCGGTTCGTTTGGCCTGGAACGAGGTAAAAAATAGAGGGAAAAGAAGGGGCCATGTATTCTTTCTGGAGTCGAAAAGTATCGGGTACAAGGACTATCGTTTTCTTACTCCATAGTCTTAGGTGGACTCCCCTATTGCTCGGTAGACTAATGGAAGCTATTCGTATTTACGGGTTTCTTTCCATTTTTTTTGTCTTTTGTGTCGAGTTCCTCTCGGCCCTCGAAATGTCCATTTTTTTTTCTTTTGTAAATTGTTTGAAGAGCGTCTGCTTTTCTTGGGATGGAAAATAAAAAAAGTCAATTACGGTGCATTATTACCTTTTTCAATCCCGACTTTTTCACTGATAGATAGAGAACGCAAAAAGAAGACGAATGGAGGATAAGGCGAGCAATTGGAAGCTAAGAGATTATTTAGGGCCTGGCCTTGATTTTTACAGTGTCGGCACCAAAAATAAAATTTTATTATCTGATGATCTGATAAAGCGCGCCAAGCCCACTTCGCACACTGACAGGGGTTTCCCTACCAGAAAATCTGCATGCCAGCCATGGAGCGCCTGGTCCTTTTTTTTTAAGGTCCCAATAAAATAGATGAAAAATAAAAGAAGGATCCGTGAAATGTAAGAATAAAACAGAGAGAAAAGAAAAAAAAAAGGGCGGGAAATGGCGGCAAGGATCTGGTCTGTTGAGTGGCAAGTGGTTTAGGGTGGTGGCCGTTGCATTGGGGGCGCTGGTAAGAGATTGATGAGATGCTGAAGAAATAGTCCACTATTCGGCTTAGTCTGTAGTGGCTCGTCACTACGATTACAGAGAATGCTACCTGCTGTAATACTCGAATGTTTTCCCTGCGTACTCTGTAAACAGCCTCGCTTCCAATTCTTCATCACGTCTGTCAATGATCTCGAATGCAAGTCTAACCCACAGAGTTAACAGATTTTGAGATTGCCGTTGTCATTCATCATCTCCTAACCGGGCTGGGATAGCGGCAGAGAGCCACCACACCACTCACTTCAAACCCCTCCCCTCCCCCCACGATCATCAACAGGATCATCAACAGGTAGACTTTTCGGGGGGGGGGCGTCTCATCCCACCAAAGGCAACCTCACACGGAGCAACAAGAAGACCCCTACACCGTACACTTTTGCAAATGCGACATCAAAAGAACCAGTCCTCTAACCCTCGCAAAGATCACCATAACAAGAGAAACATGGTAGACAAGCAAGGACAAACCCATGTTCTCCCCTCCTCTCCTCTCGTAGCATTACCTCGTCTCCCTTCTTCCAGGCATTCAACCCCAGCAAAAGAGACCCAAAAAGCACATGCAAATTACAAGTATGTCTTCTTGACAAGCCGAGCCTCCTTACCTCCGTCGTCCTCCGAACCCAAAACCCCCCCCACCCTCGCTTCTTTGGTTTTTTTTTTCCCTTGGACTTTTTGTACCTGGACGGGACGCCCCGATAACTCTTTCATCAGTGTTAGAACGTGAGACTAAGCCGAATCTCGACCCTGTCATTAGTAGTATACTTGTAGTAGTCTCCCTGCAGGAAAATGAGACCATCTATGCATATCCCAGTCCTTCTTTTTCTGTTCCCATTTTGATCCAAAGTACATGTACTCCGTACTCGATACAATACGAAACATTCTTACCATCTGTCTGTCCGCTTCCGCTTCCCTCCACCGTCCAGAAGTGGAGAAGGATGAAAATAGCGGTAGAAGAAAGGTATGAATACTCATCAATAGGGATTTCGATATCACGTCCCGAAGAAAAAAAAAAAAAGAGAACCGACAGGGATTTTCAAACCGGAGAAGGAAATGATGCCACTGGCGTCCGATTCAGGAAACCAAAAAAACCACACCACCCTTGGAACCCAAGTACGGAGTATGTAAACTACAAGTAATAGTCTAGACAAAAAGGAAGCTAAAAATGCAAGACTGGCCCCCTTATGGGGTTCTATTGAAGAGATCTCCATCTTACACGTACGCGTTGGACACCCCGCACCGAGCCGAAAGCACACGTTGAGGTTGAGAAAGAAAAAAAAAAAAATTAATCGCGCAGTGAAGTACTGTGCTACTCCATAGTGGCATTTCTTGGCAAGTTCCACAAGGAGATTAGTCTCCGTTCCGGACCTGGCGAAAGGTAAAATGGAAGTAAACTACAAGTACTAGCTAGTGTCTGATGGGTTTTCTACTCCGTAATCGTGGGATATCACACCGAGGGGAGGGGTAGTTTCTTTCGCGGTAACCGATGAAGATTTCTTGCAGACAATGTTGGGGGTCTCTTTTTCTTTTCTCTCCCTTCTTTTTTACCCTTTTTCTCACGGGGGTGCTGTTTTACTCCTTCTATAGTTGTATAGTAGCCAAGCTTCAAACCCTTGCTCTTCCGAGGCACTCGTCATCCTACAGAGTACAAACTCGCACGTCTCGATATTCACACCACATACTCCGTACATGTAACTCCTCTTAGTTCTCTCGTCTTATACTCCTACGAATATCGCAATATGCGATGTCGGCGACCGCAATAAACAATAAAACACTTTCAATATAACCTAAAGAGTTGCACCAAGCATGGGACATGCACAGTCCTTCCCTAACCACTTTTTACACATCCAATTCACACTATTCCGTCAAGAGAGACCCTTATGCAGCTTACGCCTGCCACAGACGCATCTAACCCCCCTAGCAACTCCGGGTGCATTCCACCGCACAAAGGCGTGTCTAACCTCCAGTCCTTCTAGAAACATGTTCCCGTTGCAAAAAGTAGTCGAACCATGTTTTGACCATCGTGTGATATAGATGCATGTGAGCCAGATCAAAAGCCCCCCCCCCCCTTCCTCTAACAATCATGAACAAACTTGCTTCTGTTGTAGTTGCTTCCCCCCCACACTAGTCGACCAAATCCCACGGGATCATCTATACGGAGTACGGACTGTGCTCCTCGACAAAAAGGAAGAGTTTGTTTAGCCTCGTGTCTTTGACACCCCTGCCCTACTGCACGGCCGTAGCCGCTTATTCGGTCCACTTGGACTTCCGTTCCCGGCAGATGGACGGCGAGGAGGCCGTATAGGATGGGTAAGAAACAAAATGAGGGCTGGCCATGCAGCGGATAGTTCTCATTACGGAGTGCCATCCCCCAAAACTTGTTTCCTTTTTTCCCCTGTGCGTGGGGTTTCTTGCTCATGCATTATGGCCCATATTCTTTTCTTTTTTTCTATTGTTTTCACGCGCTGCTTTTACTCATAAAAAGGGCGGACAATTCCTAAACTAGCGGGCGCGAACGTATAATCCCGAGAGCTGAATTTGAATTGCTGCGCCAAATATCCTGAAAGAAACGGGAGAACGGGAAACAATCGAATGAGAGATCACATGGTACTACAACCCCCCACACGGTATAGAATTGCTCGGCGGAAACGCGGAAAATGATGGACGGACCAGAGGCGGCTCGCCCTCCCAGTCACCTGGAAATTTACTCTTGTAAACGGGGCCCTGTTAATATAAAACACGCGGCGAGTTTCCCGTATACCAAGATTGTAGATATCTGGTCGGCCATGGCTGAGAGTCGCAAACTCTGCAACATCGATGGCAATACCGACGGGAAGAGGCAGTGTACGGAGTACTGCGTACTTTACTGGCGATGTGAGCATGGGATGAAATTGATAATTCATGTCTCACTGCTGCAGGGTTTGGGTTGGGTGTGGGGGTTCTCGCGAACCGATTACGTGTCTGCATCTGTGTACTTAATCCAAAGGTGCTGGTGCATGCCACGATTTCCGTCGGCTATTCTTCTCGTTCTTTTCACCTACGGAGCATTCCGTGCAGGAGATCCCTTCTGGCTTCTTGACCAGGCTTCTGTGAACAATGAGAGGCCAAAAAAGAGGCGACTTTGCCAAAAAGAAACGGTGATAAAAATAGAGATCAATCAAACCAGGCATGGCATGAGATTGGACAAAGGGTCGAGTGTTCCTCCGAGGTCTTGGTCTGCAATGCACCATGCATGCACGTCACTGCAGACGAGGGAAGACGGACAATCCATGTACGGAGTATTGATTGACAGCACCTTCTATGGCCCCAATCCAACCCACCCTCTTGTTGATGAACCCCTCTCGGGGGTGGCCTGGAAGGGGAGGGGATCCAGGGTTTATTGGCTCATTGGTGTTTTGGCACAGAAGATGGCTTGAAAAAAAATATGGAGAAACTTGTGCATTTGCATATTCGCTAAAGGTAAACGAGACAAATCGACAAAGGCTGGCGTGAGTATGGAGAGGGGGAAAGAAATGAACGACTTGGTGGTTGACCAGCCATTTCCGGGGGCCGTCTGAGCTGTCATCATTCGGACAATTCCCCTAACGCCGTCCATAGACCGAGCATGAAGAGTTCAAAAGTGCAGCAAGGGAAAAGGGGTGGAGATGGAGAGACCACTTGATCTCATACTCGTATTCTTGTGGCTTGACCGAACAACTTCTCGACTTGGCAGGTGTTTGTCTGTCCATGACACCATTGACAGGACTGTCACCGTAAGTGGATATCTGATGTGGACTACAAGAAAAAAAAACGTCTGTAACTTTTCAGGAAAGAAAGACGTTGAAGATTCTCTCTCTTTTTTTCACCCCTCCTTTCTGTGCATGATTAGCAAAGAGTAAGAGTCAACTCCGCGCGGCGTTAAAACCCCGCTGGCCTCGTACCCCGCGCGGCACAGATCAAGAAAATCAAGACATATTCATTTTGTCTAGATGGCAGGACCTTTTTCATTTGCTCCTTCCCACCAGCGATCAATTCAACCATCCGATCTTACCCCGCGCATAGCACCTGCCTTTTCCTACGTTTTCGGCAACCACGAACAGAGAGGATTGCCATTTCCGTCGCATAGATACCTAGAACCTGCCATTCTATACCTTGTTCGGCACGCTTTTCCCGCCGCATCGGCCATCACCGCCTTCCTCGAGCTTTGCACTTGCAGTCTGGTTTCCCATGCCAAGTCTCATGCACTTGTTTCCATTTTCGCCCGTATATTGAACTCGGTCGTATGGAGAAGAAGCCAGTGCCTAAAATCAAGCCAAGGTAATCGTTATTTCCTTTTTTATCCATGTACTCCGTATCCGTAGTCTTTCTACTTTTCCACTCTTGCTTTTTTTGTCCCACCTGAGCTTGGATGCTCCTTCCATGGAAAAGACGTGCTTTCTCCTGCTGCCTGTCTTGCCAACTCCCCGACCCCCTTCTCTTTCTAGACTTCTAGACTGTTGGCCGTGTCTGCTTCCGTGATTTTGGAGTGATTTCCATGATGCGCGCATTTGACGTCGCCTTCAGTTTGTTTTTTTCCTTCGCGAGTGTCTCTGTTTTTCCAGGAGATTTGCGCATCTCTGTTATCGTTCTTTCATCTTCAGAGTAAAAGAGGGAAAGACCCTGAAGTCCAGTCCGATTTAAACCTTTGGTAGCTCCTTCATCTTGTCCTCCCTCAATGACATACATCATCGCCCCAAGTACTGCAAGTGCTTCCTCGCTCTTGCCCTCACCCTCCCCTCCTTTTCCGCATCTTTATGCACACACCCTTCTTTTCTTTTTCTTCCTTCCCGGGCTTGTCTTGCTTTCTTTTTCTTCGTTTAGGCGTCTTGGGCGGATCTCCCTTCCGTCTTGTGAGATCATGAGCATACGAGCATGTGGACTGGTCTGGCCCGGCCAACACACACGTCATGTCTCCCACCTCCTCCCAAGCCTTGCCCAGTGGCAGGTGTGTGACAGGCAAATGTAAATATGGAGTTCAATCATATGCCGTCCAACTTTGTTCCCTTTATAAGCTCGGCTGTGGCGCCAAGCACAAAATCGTATCATCAAACGAAGCCGTCGGCCTTGTGATAAGAAGTCCATGTACGGTGGTTGTGGTAGGTCAAGTCACCAACACCACACCCCCTCATCCAGCTCTCTGTGTAAGTCTGACACGCCGCCCACGAAGACCACTCCGCCGGCGTTATCGTGGTCGCAGTCAAAGTTGGCTCAATACGTCGTGACAGGTTACTTCTAAGCTCGCACTTGGCCATGCAAGTGCATTTCGCCCCGTGCTAGTTGGGAAGAAGGCAATCTCACCCATGTCCACCTTCTCCGTGAGCTGATCTAACCCTCCAAGCTTCCTTTCCCGCGCGCCCCATCACTTGGTTCCTCGTTGTGTTTCCTTTCCAGGCCACGTACACGAAGCTACTGCGGCTAACCAAGCCTTTGTCATTCCTTTTTGCTACACCGGTGAGCGCGCTTTGTTGTGGTCGTCTAGTAAGATGCCATTCATTAACGGGCATGAGTAATCCGACGCTTCTGAGAGGTCAGGATTTGAGGCTCCGCATCGCCGCATCACCGTATGCCCCCGTCTTGCCCCGTCTTGCCCCCATCTTAGTGCCCATCCCTCAATATTCTATCGTCTCAGATCCTCTCGCGTGAATTGATGACGATCCGCACCGGTGTGTGGAAAAATACTAGCATAGTGCACCCGCTTTGCCTTGCCCTCAGCATGTCGCTTTGAACCAGGCAACCAGGGTCTTGTCACCAATACTGTCCCATGAGGGGTGGGAGGCGTGGCAGAAAAAAAAAGGAACCACGCGATCCAATTTGATCACAATAACCGCACCCCTCCCACCTTTCCAGCCCATCATGTCAAGCATCAGGTGCATGCCACACTCACTTTCTGCATTTGGTGTCACGTCCAGTGTCCACTGCCCAAAAACTAATCGGAAACATCTCATTGGACAAGGCTGCGCCTCTTCCCGCAAGGGCGACACCCACCTTACCATCTTGGTGAAGCCAACCCCGTTTTGTGTCTTGGGTCTGCACGTACATACGACTACCACCCGTGGAGCTTCGAGAAACATTCATCGCAATTCTGCCTAAGAAGTCTAGGTACAGATTCCTATTACGAAATCCTACCCCCCACCCTCCCCGCAACACACAGGACAAAGTCCACGTTTTCGCGGTTCAAGATGAAGGCCCAGGGTCTCGCATCGCTTTGGCTTGGTAACCGACGCATACCTTATTGGCAGGGGGCAAACAAAAGAGCCTGGCCATCCCACTTTGAGGGGACCCCCAACACCAAAGATACATAGGAAAGAGAAGAAAATCAGCACTGATTTGAGAGGCCCGGTCCGTCCCAGTCCGTCCTAGGAATTCCACTCACGAGTGGGCGCGTAGTAATTGGCGACCTGTGACAGGTGGGGAGCAAGATTCTTCTCAACAATTGAGAGAAGTCGGGATGCAACGCCGCAACCTCGCTTGTAGACTCCCTCCAAGTTGCACCCTTGGGCTCTCTCCGGTTCTTCTTCTGTCCTCCGTTGCTTCCATTTGACCAAAAACTCGTGTGCTGTTGCATGGATTTTACAGTCGATACACCGCGTAGTTGCAGTTGACGCGCACTGGACTTGTTCACACAGTTGTGTCTGTGGTCTCTGCCTGATATCCATATCGAGTGTTAAAGAACGCCCCCTAAAGAGCGTAGCCTTCTTATTTCATCGCCTTACTCCAAATCATTCCTCTTTTTTTGGTTTCCCTCGTCATTGACATTTTCTTCATCGTTTTCCTGTTCGCATCTTGCGACTAATCTAATCAATCAGAAGGAAGGGCAGCGGGCAGATGCAGGCCCTTGACCTCTGCAGCTGCACAGTATGGCATCGACCGTCAACAGTCGCCCATCTCGCCTTGATGGCCCAACCCTCCTACACGAGCTGGTCCATAGACCATCCGATGATAACTCTGACCTTGCCGTCGATGCCCTTATGCCAGGGAGCTCTGCATTAGCCAAGCTATCATACCACGATTTACACAAAGCTTCCGATAATGTTGCGTCGCGTATCATCGCTGTGGCCACCAAGCTGCAGCAATCCGGTCTTCCTATTGGCCCGACGACTATCGTCCCCATTCTCATTCGCCAATCACCGCTCCTTTATGTGGTTCTTCTTGGCGTTCTCAAGGCCGGCGCCGCATTTTGTCCCTTGAATCTTGATGCCCCTTCAGACCGTGTGTCCTTTATTCTTGGAGATGTCGATGCCAGAATTGTCATCACCACAGCAGATTTGGCCCCCATAATACCGACAGAGACTGGGTGGGAAGGGACAGTCATGGTCCTCGACGAGGATGTCTCTCTTCTTCTTGGAACAACGACAAGTCCGGCACCAACTGCCAAAGAACACTCTACACACGCGTTTGAAGCCGACGCGAGCCAACTGGCCTATGTCATGTACACCTCGGGGTCGACCGGAACCCCCAAAGGCGTCGGTGTGTCGCACGGCGCTGTCACGCAAAGCTTGCTTGCTCATGATCGGCACATTCCCGACTTTTCACGATTTCTCCAATTCGCCGCCCCTACATTTGACGTATCCGTCTTCGAGATTTTCTTTCCCCTTTTCCGCGGCTCTACTCTTGTCTCCTGCGACCGTACCACAATGTTAAACGACCTTCCCGCCGTTATACGAGCTATGGATGTCGACGCTTGCGAGTTGACACCAACTGTTGCTGGGAGCTTACTTCGGACTCGTGCAGCGGCTCCCGGATTACGCCTGCTCCTTACCATTGGCGAAATGTTGAGCGAACCCGTGATTCGCGAGTTTGGTGGCTCTGATCATCGCGACAGCATACTGTGGGCCATGTATGGGCCAACGGAGGCTGCTATCCATTGGTAAGTGTATATACGCTCAAAGTCCCTGTATAGCGTTCACCTTAGTCTGGAGTGATATGTGTACTATTTACTAATTCTTCTGCAGTACTCTGGCAGTCGCTCTTCGCGCGGACTCGCCAGCTTCCAACATCGGAATACCACTAGACACGGTCTCTTGTTTCATTTTTCCTCCGGCTGATCCGGCCAAGACTTCTCAAAGTTTGACCCCTGTGCCCGTTGGCGAAGTTGGGGAGCTTGTTGTGGGTGGCCATCAGCTCGCAAGCGGCTATATCAACCGCCCCGAACAAACGGAGCAAGTATTCATCCACTCCTCGTTTGGACCCTTGTATCGCACTGGGGATCTGGCTCGCGTGACATTCGAGGGGACAATCGAGTGTATGGGACGTATTAATGACGGACAAGTCAAGCTTCGTGGCCAGCGAATTGAACTAGGCGAGATAGAACAGGTCGTTCTTCGTACTCCTGGATGCCACAGTGCCGTGGCTGCCGTCATCAGTCAGATTTTGGTCGTGTTTTGTGCTGTCGACCCTGGATTAGAAGCTAATGAAATGCAAAACACGATTCTTGAGACTTGCCAAAAGTGGCTTCCGACTTTTATGATCCCCGGCGATGTCATTGTTATGTTTGACTTTCCCCGACTTGCATCGGGAAAGGTTGACCGGAAAACTCTCAAATCAGGATACAAACCAGCCGCACTCGATTTAGGGAGCGCATCCCACGACGAACGTGACTCTTTGGCCAGGCAAGTTGCCCGAGTTGCCAGTGCTATAGTTGGATCCGAGTTTGGCGACGACGTGACATTGTCGTCTGTTGGCCTGAACTCCCTAGAGGCAATCAAACTTGCATCGACGCTCCGAAGCGAAGGTTTACCAGTGTCCGCCCTCGATGTACTCAATTCCAAGACTTTACGAATGCTATGCTCTCAAATTAGGAGATCAAAGCCTCTGACCCCAAATGGATCGGATGAACCAGCCGCGCCATGTCCTGCAGAGATGCAGAAGGAGTTGCTCTCACGATGCCCTCATCTTGTGCCATACACAGACGAGATTGACAAGATTCTTCCATGCACACCACTCCAAAAAGGGATGATTTTTGAGACCTCTATTAACCCACGAATGTATTGCAATTACATTGTCCTACAAGTTTCCCCATCTTATACCCCTCAGACCATTTTTCAGTCCATCCACGCCATCATTGCCGAGAACGAAGTCTTACGAACTGGTTTGGTCTTCACCGATGAGGAGTTTTATCAGGTCGTTTTCCAGCACATCGGAGAAGACCAAGTCTCTATTAGAAGCCACTTATCTCCCGCTCTTTCTTTACATGATCCTGAATCCTTCTTGAGACCACTCCGCATCGAGATACTTCCGCCCACCGACACCAGTGGAGCTTGTGAAGTACATATCTCGATTCACCATGCTATTTATGACGGCTGGTCGTTAGATCTGTTCATGACCGACCTTTCCACTTCACTCAAAGGCGAAGTCCCTGCTCCTCGACCGCAATTCTCCGAGGTTGCATCATTCATGAGCAGCCCTTTGCTACTCGATGCCGATGCCTCTAGGTCGTTTTGGGGCAATCATCTTCTGGGATGGCAGAAGCCCAGCCCACCCAAACTTTTGGGGGGTCGTGTCGTGTCGAACGCGATTTCCACTAAGCAACGAATTCTCGATATTTTCAAAGTCCAGACTGCCAAAGCCGCAGCAAGCCTCGGATGTAGCCCCCAGGTTTTCTTTCAGGCAGCGACTATGTGGTTATGGGCCGCCATCACGGGCTCGCAAGATGCCGTTATAGGATCTGTGACATCAGGGCGAACACTTCCAGTTGATGGTATCGAGAGAATAATGGGTCCATGCATTTCTTCATTGCCTCTGCGGGTAAATTTCGAAACAATTGACTCGGTCGCCGACATTTTGCATCTCATTCAGGCGACCAACCGCGCCATACTATCAAATTCTTCGCTCCCACTAGGGGAAATCGCACGCCTCGCAGGACTTGGCGTGCGCGAACCTCTATATGACTTATTGTTTGTCTATCAAGAATCCATCGTCACTGCTTCCTCTGCAGCACAAGCAAATGGCACCTTGAGAGAAATCCGACACCTAGACGCCTTGGAAACGAAAATTGTAGTCGAGATACTACCACTGGCGGAAGGCGACAAATTCGGTTGCCAAATCACCTTCCACGACGATTTTATCGGTGCCGATTATGTGGACGTCATGATGGGTCAGATATCTGATCTGGTCAAATCGATGCTTCGATGTGACAATGATTCCAAAGTGTCGAGTCTGCGTGGCGCTTTTGGCAGACAGTCGTTGGCAGTAAACCGCCCGAAAGTGGTTTCGAGGACAGACAACCTGGATTTGGCATCTATTTTCGAACGAACAGCTTCCCGAACTCCCGATTCCCCTGCCCTTATATTTGCAAGATCCATTGGAGACCAGGAGGAAAGCCGAATGGATGCTGAATGTCTTACATACTCGCAACTTAATAACTTTTCCAACCAACTTGCACATTGGATCCAAGCAGAAAGCCTCCAAGCAGGGCTAAAGACGGACAACCCTATCATTGCTGTTATCATGGACAAGTCTCTCCTTCTCTATTCATCGATACTTGCTGTTGTCAAAGCGGGCTTTGGATACTTGCCACTCCTCCCTTCGACCCCGGTATCGCGAATAACGACAATACTTGGGCAGGCTCAGGTTCGTCTTGTTCTTGTTGATGAGGCTGCAGCACATACTCTTCGTGATATTGGTGATATTGGCGAATATTCTCTCCGAAATGTATCTGTGGTTGAGCCTACGACTTTCCCAAACACGAATCTAAACTTGCCACCAAACCCGGAGCGCCCAGCATACATCATATATACGTCCGGAACCACAGGCGTTCCGAAGGGAGTCGTTGTGACTCAAAGAAATATTTCTAGCAACATTGATGTGCTCTTGGAGCTTTATCCAACGGATGGGCCTTCAGGGGACCGACTGCTACAAGCATGCTCACAGGCATTTGACGTGTCTGTCTTTGAGATATTTTTCACCTGGGCCGCGGGGATGTGTCTCTGTACTGCCTCAAACGACACAATATTTGGCGACATCGAGCGAGCAATACGGGTTTTACGCATCACACACCTCAGCCTTACACCAACAGTCGCATCTCTAGTACGCAGAGCATCTGTGCCCCTTGTAAAATTTTTAGTCACAGCAGGAGAGGCCATGACTCCACAGGTATTTAACGAATGGAAGGGGCTTTTGTATCAAGGTAAGCCATTTCGACTGCAGAGGTATTTCAGTTCGCGTTTCATTATCATTGGCTAACAGGAATTTAGGATATGGCCCATCAGAGACGACAAATATTTGTACAGTTAAGAAGATGGAGGAAGGCGACTATATCGGGCATCTCGGCTTTGCATTCGAAAACACCTCCACAGCTGTCCTGTATCCCGATAGCGCGGAAATCGTGATGATTGGTGGTGTTGGGGAGTTCTGTTTCGGTGGAGATCAAGTTGCCCATGGATACGTAAATGCACCGGATCTGACAGCCAGCAAATTCATTCACCACCCTGAACTAGGAAGGATATATCGATCAGGAGATCTCGGACACATGCTCGCTGATGGATCGCTGGTAATACTCGGTCGCATTGACGACCAGATCAAGTTGCGGGGGCAGCGGATCGATGTTGGCGAGATTAAAGCTCACGTTTGCGGATGCGAGGCGGACGTTGCGTCATCCTGCGAGGTGATGCTTGTCAGACGCGAGGCCAATGCTCCCCAGCAGCTGGCTGTCTTTTACGTTCCGCTTTCGTGTACTGCAGTAGCTAGCTGCCAGATACTTCCACCTTCCCAACACTTATCAGACCAGAAAAAGCTTGTTGACATATTGACGGCTCGACTGCCACAGTACATGGTCCCAACTTACTTCGTTCCCATTACATCTTTACCCCAAACCTCGAGTGGAAAGATTGATCGGAAACACCTCCAAGCTGCATTTTTCGGAATTATCTCGAGAAGTCCCCTTGAGTTCACGCAAAGTTCATCAGTTGCTCAAAATAGTCAGGAATTCTCGCCCGACGAGCTCCTTGTCGCGCAAACTGTTGCTGATACCATCGATGCCAACTTAGAGTCACTTGGGTTATGGACGCCCCTCGCTTCGCTGGGCATGGACTCAATTTCTGCCATTGAACTCTCACGATCACTTGGTCGAGCTTTCGACACACGGATTACTATATCCTCAATTCTCCAAAACCCGACGGTTGCCCAGCTCGCAAAGCTTGCACGGAGAAGCCTAGATGCCATTCCTACGAACTCAGATCCGGCATTGGCCAGAGACATCTGGCCTAGTAATGATGTTGAACACGCTGTTCGGGCTTCGTACTCTACCATTACCAAAACACCTGTCCGCAAGGTCTTGCCTTGCACTCCTCTCCAAGAGGCAATGCTAGCATCCAGATCTGACAAGTCATACAACAACAAGATGCAATGGAACGTCAAACTACCTTTGCAGACAATCAAGGACTTGTGGCACCAAGCAATCGAACGCCATGATATCCTACGAACTTCCTTTGCGACTACGGAAGATGCGCGTTGGCCAGTTGTTCAAGTCGTGCTGAATAGTTGGACACCCACCTGGAGGGAATTCAACAGGAACTCGACTACCGAGGATTGTCTCAATATCCTGGCACAATCTATCGCGGAGCCTTTGAACTCAATGGTGCCACCTCTTGCCTTTGGATATTCATTGAGTGAGACTGGAACGTCCCTCTATCTTGCCTGCCACCATGCCGTCTACGACGGAATGGCCATGGAGACGCTTTTACTGGAAATTGAACAGCTTGCAGCTGGGCAGGAGCTCGCCCCTGTCATTGAGTATGACGAATTTCTCAGATTGTCTCTTGAACTACCACCCAACACTGAAAGGTTTTGGAAAGAGCAACTGGATTCCTTTGCTCCCAGCCTTTTGAAACCCCTCGGAAGTGAGTCTAAATTCAAGTGCCAAAAAATCTCCCTGGCGATCTCACTTCACCAAATGGAGGCAGACCTGAAATCTATGGGGGTAACACTGCTGGCATTTTGCGAAGCGGTCTGGGCCACTTTCATATCGATACTGCACAAGGACCATGATGTCTGCTTTGGAAACATTCTCAGCGGGCGAACCATTGGAGTCGAGGGAATTGAACGATTAGTAGCTCCATGCTTCAACAATATTCCAGTCAGGGCAAACCTTTCCGCCTTTGAAACATGCATCGAGCTTGTGAAGCACTTTCAGAATCTAAATTCAGAGCTTCTTGGTGTCCAATTCACCCCGCTTCGCCTTGTCCAGAAAATTGCACATGCAGGAAACACCGGCCTTTTTGATTCGCTCTTGTTGCTCCAATCACGCAGGAGACCGCTTGACAGTTCCGTCTGGGACTTGTTGATCGATGATGGAGAAATGGATATTCCACTTGTTTTGGAGGTGATACCCAACGAAGATTCTTCGAGTCTAGACGCTCTAGTCCATTATGATGTCTCCTATCTGCCCGAGGATGCAGCAATCTCGGCTATAGACGCCTTGCACTACATTTTTGATTTCATGCAAGCTTACCCGTCGTCTCGTCTTCGATCCGTTGAAGACCTCACGCAAGAGGTTCAACAAGGACTTCAGATGACTTCTGTCGAGAAATACAAACTATCGGATGGTTCATTTGACTCAAAAGCCAATGGTGGTTTGGAGGAAGTCTGGTCAGAAACTGAACTAGCCATACGCCGTGTATTGTCTGGTCTTTCAAGCATAGCAGAGCAAGCAATCCGTCGCGAAACGACCATCTTCCAGCTTGGACTGGACAGTATCAACGCTGTCCAAATTGCCATGGCCTTACGCGAACTTGGCTTCACAGCGTCTGTTGCAGATGTCATGGAAGCTCGGACAACTGCGAGAATCGCTGAGAAGATCACGCGACCTACCCTCACTAAGGGAAATGCAAAGAGTCATGACAGTCGGTTCAACTTCAAAATATTCCAGCAAGCTACGCGAGACAGCATACTTGCAGTGATCCAAAAGCCTATCAATTCCTCGCAGATATTGCCATGTACGCCCCTTCAGGATGCAATGCTTATCGACTTTGTCGAGTCCTCGGGACGCAACTACTTCAACTACCTTCACATTACCACCGACGTTGGGATCACCTCAAAGCAGATTTGGTCCGCTTGGAATGCCGTATTGGTTGCTCATCAAATTCTACGAGTCGGTTTCGTTCACCTCGATACTGCAGCCAAACTGAACCATGCAGCATCATATGCCATGATCCAATACCTCCCTGGCGATACCGAGGTGCCAATCTCATTGTATCCAGAGGGAGACTTCAACGCGACAATCTGGAGGACAAAAAAGGCAGAGGCTGCTTTGAATAATTTGGAACTTCCGCCATGGCACATTGCTATTGTCAATCACAATGCCTTTTGCAGTGTGCATATTGCCATCCACCATGCCTTGTATGACGCGCACTCGATGGACATGATACTCGCAGATTGGACATCAGCTCTACAAGGCCATGCAATTTCTCCATCACCCCCAATTGCCGACACCGTTGAACACATATTGATTTCTTCTAAAGTACACGCGAATGCTAACAAGAAGTCCTGGGAACTGCTTAGCGATGACGTTGTTCTCAATCGATTCCCTACTATGACACCTCTGAAGGTTGAAGAATCGCAGACCATGTCTGAGAGTCTCCCAATGTCTCTACCATCCGAGAAACTGCATTTATTAGCAAAACGTTCTGGTGTGACCCTTCAAGCTGCGATCGAAGCTTCTTGGGTCAGGGTCCTTGCCGCGTATCTTGGCGAGGACTCTGTCGTTTTTGGAGTGGTCATGTCCGGTCGAACTATTGAGGAAACCCAAAACTCAATCTTCCCATGCATCACAACACTGCCCGTGATTGCTCGCAACATGGAGAGCAACTACGAGCTACTAAATTCTATGATGGACTACGGATCATGGCTTCATAAAAACCAAACCACAAACTTGAATGATGCCCAGCGATGGCTAGGATATCAGGGCACAAGACTCTTTGACACACTGCTTGTCTATCAGAGGCGCGACAAGCACGAGTCCAATGCTCCATGGAAAGTGGTGGCCGACGAGGGCTTTGTAGATTGCCCGGTTTCACTGGAGGTGGATGAATGCGTGGGTGGAGAGGTTCACCTGCGCATCACATACTCTACAGGCGTTGTGCCTCCCGACCAAGCAGCTCTAATGATTCGTCAGTTTGACTCCCAGCTGCGTTTCCTCCTTGAGGACACGCAAGGCAGTCTTAATCAGGAGTTGAAGAATACACCGGAAGATCTTGTGTCGATCCAGAAACCCCTTCATTCTGAGATTCCCTCACCTGTTGAATATCTGCATCAATTTGTCGAGATGCAAGCAATGCAGCAACCATCAAAGACAGCTCTTGAGTTTGTTGATCAATTTGAGGCAAATGGTTCGCCGGTATCACGAAAATGGTCGTATCAAGAGCTCAACGAGAGGGGAGACCAAGTAGCGGCTCTTCTTTTGCCGCATGTCTCCCCCGGATCTATAGTGGCCGTCCATTTTGACAAGTGCCCAGAAGCCTACTTCGCCATCCTAGGAGTTCTCAAGTCGGGGTGCGCGTTCCTTGCTCTAGATCCCTCAGCACCAAATGCTCGAAAGTCGTTCATTTTGGGTGATTCCGGGGCGTCTGTACTTCTCGCCTATTCATCTGATTCAATCGAGGTTACTACAGCAGTGAGGAAAATACACATCAGTGACGATCTGCTCCAAGAGGTCGTGCCAAAATCACCGAAGGCCTTGGACATGGGGCGTAATTTGAGCGTCCAAGACCCTTGCTATTGCCTATACACCTCTGGAACGACGGGAACCCCCAAGGGGTGCGAAATCAGCCACGAGAATGCAGTCCAGGCCATGATGGCGTTCCAAGATCTCTTTAGTGGACGGTGGACGGACCGTTCTCGATGCCTTCAATTTGCTTCGCTGCACTTCGATGTGTCCGTTCTCGAACAATATTGGAGCTGGGCTGTCGGAATAACCGTGGTCTCAGCCCAACGTGACCTCATTCTTGACGATTTGGAACATGCCATCGACTCGCTACAGATTTCGCACATTGACCTCACCCCCAGTCTTGCCAGTCTCGTTCGACCCGAAAAAGTACCCAGCCTTTGGAATGGTGTGTTCATCACGGGCGGAGAACAATTAAAGCAGGACATCCTGGATGCCTGGGGCCCGAAAGGCGTCATCTACAACGCATACGGACCAACAGAGGCAACAATCGGTGTCACGATGCGCAAGCAGGTGCCTCGGAACGGCCGACCTGCCAATATTGGCACCCAGTTTGTCAATGTCGGCTCATACGTACTGAAACCTGGAACAGAAATACCAGTGCTCCGAGGTGCTGTTGGTGAATTGTGTGTCTCTGGAAAGTTGGTTGGGAAAGGTTATCTAGGAAGGCCCGAGCTCACGGCAGAGAAATTCCCCCACCTACAAACTTATGGCGAGCGCGTGTATCGAACTGGTGATCTAGTGCGACTTCTTTGCGATGGGTCCTTCGACTTCTTGGGCCGTGCCGACGACCAAGTCAAACTCCGTGGCCAAAGACTCGAAATCGGTGAAATCAATCACGCTATTCGCTCTGGTGTATGCGACATCGTGGACGTTGCGACAATTGTTACGCAGCACGCAAAGACTGGCAAAGATATCCTGGTGTCGTTTATTACGTCCAGTACCCCAAACAGCAGTAGCTCGTCTCCAACTGACGAAGGATTGCCTGTCATTGTGGAATCCGATGAATCAATCCAACGGTGCTACGAAGCTAAAAGTGCCTGCCGTGAACGGTTACCTTCTTACATGGTGCCGACCTATATCCTACAGCTCTCCAACATTCCCCTGTCTCGGAACAACAAGGCTGAGCACAAAGTGCTACGCGAACTGTTTAGTCATGTTCGACTTGAAGATCTCGCTCGATTAACATCAAACAAAGGAAGTAGGAACGGTATAGAGACTAGCTGGATCTATAATGCTGTCATGGCATCTCTGGCTGAGTTTTCTCATCAACAACCACATGACATCTCTTCAGAATCATCCATTTGGGAACTTGGAGTTGACTCCATTTCGGCTCCCCGCCTTGTCCGAAGCCTGAAAAAACACGGTCTTTCCGCGGCTTCACCAGTCATAATCTTGCAGAACCCAGTCATTGGTGATCTCGTCAATGCGCTTGGGAGGACAACGGCGCCGACCAGTGGCATGTCATCGTCTGTGCAAGTCCGCCAACGAATTCAGGCTTATAGCCATTGCTATGGGCCTCTGGTCCGTAGTAATCTACAGGTCGAGCTGGAATCTGTAGAGTACATCGCACCCCTTACACCACTCCAAGAGGGAATGATCTCGCGAACGATGACCATAGACGAAAGCGCCAGTGATCGCGCTTCGTACTTCAATGTTTTCGCCCTCGAATTGCTACCTGGTGTTTCAGTAAAACAATTGAAATCCAGTTGGGATGCAATCATTGACCAAAATCCCGTACTGCGAACTTGCTTCGTCAGAACACCGGATGGATATGTTCAAGTGGCACTGCGGGACGCAAAATACGTATGGCAGCCAGATTTATCTTTCGAAGAAGAGCAACCGTCGGCGATACAGACAATCAAGAGAGACTGGATTCTCCACAACATGGACGACATGAAATCACCCCTCCAACTCTCATTCCTCAATATTGGCAACAAAATGGTACTTGTTGTCTGCATCTTCCACGCACTATACGATGGCATTAGTATGGACCATATTTTGAGGTCCGTGGCGTCTCACTACCACGGATCCTCATACCCCCGAGGTCCACAGTTCATTGATGTGGCAGAATCAGGGCCCCTGGCAAGCCATGAATTTTGCAAGGACTTTTGGCATGATCATTTCCGACATTGGCAGCCTCTCCCTAACCTAGATAGACTTGGGCCGACGCATTCACACGATGTCCAGAAAACTCTCCTGATTCCAGCGCATGGGCTTCATGAAGCAAGAATGAAGTTAGGGGTAACCGCACAGGCCCTGTTATTGGGAGCATGGATGGCCACTCTCAAGAAGTACTACAAACGTTGGTCTACCATTGGTGTCATTGTATCTGGCAGATCGATAGATGTGGAAGGCATTGAGCACACTGTTGGTCCTTTGTTCAACACTCTCCCATTCCACGTACCCACCAACTTAGCATCTACTTGGAAGTCTCTTCTCGACCGATGCCACTCGTTCCTGACAGCCACACTAGGCTTTCAGCACGTACCGCTAAAAGACATCCAACGTTGGTGCTCTGGAGGAAAGCCTTTGTTCGACTCACTCTTTGTATACCAAGTCGACCAAGAGGACAATAGTATGCTAGACTCCTTGTGGAGTATGCGAGACCAGGGACCGGTTGCAGACTATCCGGTATCTTTTGAGGTGACCGAGACTTCAAACGGGCTGCTGAAAGCGAATCTTCTTGTGCGGGCAGACCTTGCCAGCGAACTCAAGCCCGAGATGCTCCTTCAAGACTTTGAGACACAGTTCCAACAGTTACTTTCTGGCGAGGATGCTCTCATCCATGACCTAACAGTAGAGGAGACACCAAACGGCCACATCCCCGAATCGATTGCCGATACAGGACCAATTAGTGCGGCAAGCAACAATTCATCGGAACTGTGGGGCAGCGTATCAGCAGAAATACTTCGGAATTCCATTGCTGAAATGACTGGTATATGTTTCGAGGAGCTGTCACCAGATCTTTCCCTAGCCGAGCTCGGACTCGATAGCATTGACGTTGTTCGCCTTTCGTCCAAGCTACGTGCCTCGAATGTCCGGCTTCCTGCCTCTGTCATTATGAATTGTCCAAACATTGGCTCCATGGTGGAACATCTTTGCTATTACAGTAGCGAAACCAATGGTAAGGATGAGAGTGATGAAAATGATGTGGCGTTACACAGACTCCAAGAGCAACTTGCCATTTCGACTGGCATTCCATCCGAATCTGTTGAGGAGGTTCTACCAGTTACTGCACTTCAAGAATCCATGATATCACAAATGATCGATTCGGATTGCGAGGTTTACTTCAATCACGATCTTCTTCGTCTCGGACCCGAGGTCGATAGTAGAAGGCTGCTAGCAGCTTGGCGAGCGGTCGTTGACTCTAACCCAATCTACCGCACCTCGTTCTATGAGGTCAACGATCCAAAAATCCCAGCTTCGCGATGCCAAGTGGTGTGGAAAAAGATGTACCAGTCGATTACTTGGAAGGTTTGGACCCTCAAATCTAAGAGTTCTATCCAGGATATTATTTCCGAAGCCAAGAGCCGAGCTACACAATCAAGGGGGCATGGTGAACTTCTACAGCTCAACCTCGTCATTGTTGGCTCGGAGCGATTCCTGCTACTTTCAATTGCCCACGCCTTGTACGACGGATGGTCACTTGCCCTTCTCCACGAAGATGTCGAGAAAGCGTACTACAACATTCTTGCTCAACGGCCTCGACCCAATCTATTTCTGGCCAGTCTTTTAGCACGGAATCCCACCAAGTCCCATGAATTTTGGTCATCCTTCTTGACTGGTGCTCAAAGGTCATTGATCGGTAATAACCGCCTTGTAACTAGCTCGCCGAAGAGCATTCGGCATGAAATGGCTTCTCAAATATCGGTGGGCAAGCTCTTGAAATTCGGGAAGAAGAATTCTCTCTCCCTCCAGACAATGGCTCTCTCTTGTTGGGCCGTTGTACTCGCCTCCCTGGTTAAATCTCTCGACGTCACCTTTGGCCTCGTCCTTGCAGGGCGCGATTTTGAAGGCGCTGAGGACATTATGTTCCCGACTATGAATACAGTAGCAATGCGGTGTGTGCTCCACGACACCCGCAAGGGTTTCATGCGATATGTCGAGGGGAGCTTGCGCTCAATTCGGCCGTTCCAATCGTATCCACTTGCGAAGGCCCTCTCCTCGGCCCGTCTCCGCGGCGCCCACTTGTTTAATTCGTTGTTCCTTTTTCAGAAGTCGCCCGTCAGGGGCTCTAGAGAGACAAAGAAGTTGATGATTTCAGTAGGGGGCTCTTCAGAGGTCGACTATCCGATTTCGGTAGAAGTTGAGATGATTGGAGATGCCATTGTTTGGCGGGTGGCAGGACAAGATGATGCCTTGTCAAGTGAGCAGCTCAAAGCACTGCTTGAAACACTTGACAAGACTCTGAAGGCTTTGATACAGCACCCAGATGAGCCCCTCTTGTCATTCAATGCCGAACGCGTGTCTGCTTGCGATTTGCCAGTCGTGGAGGGTGCCACACCATCCGACGAGACTTCGACGAAGGATGGAATTGTAATGGAGAAGCCCTGGACTGAGACAGAGAAGAAACTTCGAGGTGTCCTTGGTCTCATGGCGGGCATGGAGGAATCGGCCATCCAACAATCGCACACTATCTATCATCTCGGTCTCGATTCCATCTACGCCATCAAAGTATCTGCGGCTCTACGTGCTCAAGGTGTTTCCATATCCACGAGAGAGCTACTTCTAGCAGAGTCGATTTCAGAAATGGCTGCAATGGTTGATTCTCGCACAACACATATCAATGGCGCTTCACAGCCAACCACTCCCACGACAAGTCAAGCTGTCACCAAAGATTTCGTCTACAAAAAGCTCGGCATCAAGGCACAAGACATTCAGGAAATTCTACCAGCTCTTCCTATGCAGGTTTATGCGCTCTCAGCATGGAGAGATTCAAACGGAGCTCTTTTTTATCCCCAGTTCGAGTATCGCGTGTCTGGACCGGTTAATCAATCATCCCTTGCCCTTGCATGGCGCAAGTTGGTATCTGCCACGCCCCTTTTGAGAACCATCTTCTGCGACACTGGAGATGAAAACGTTCCCCTCAGCCAGATTATTCTTTGTCCTGAGTCTCCCACTCTGGACCTCAAACTCTCCGGACAATCTAGCCAAGGGACACTGAAACAACCTTTCTGGGACCTCGACCCACATCAAGACGAACAAGGATGGATAGTCAAAATTAGTCTCAATCATGCCTTGTACGATGCCGTTAGTCTGGCCACTATTATTGAGAATTTTGCGACAACCTTTTCAGGGGGCTCGGTACCTAGCAACCCAGGCCTCGCAGAATGGAAGATGTTCTCTCAGTCAGGCACGTCGAGTGAGTACAAAGACAAGTCTCGACGCTTCTGGACTAGTTACCTTGAAGATGTACCGCAAAGCCCGGATACTGAACATAGCAATCATGAGAGAACGAGCAACACGCGACAGTCTGCATTCGTGGCATCGGCCGTGCCAGACGTGTCTAACATGGAAGCAGTCTGTAAAAAAGAAGGAGTCAGCATCCAATCACTTTTCTTTGCCGCCTACGCCAAATTCTATGCGCAGTCTCATTATGGATCAGAGGAGGGCCCACGTATAGTTCTGTTTGGAATTTATCTCGCCAACAGAACTTCGGATCACCTGGACACTATGTATCCCACACTTAATATTCTACCACTGAAAGTCATCATTCGATCTGCCGAGAGTCTAATCTCCCTTGCGAAACAAATCCAACATGATATTCACGACATGACAAACCCGGAACATATGGCCACGGGCCTCTGGGAAATTCAAAATTGGACAGGCATCGCCTTGGACGTATTTGTCAACTTCCTTGTTGACAGCAAGAGCTTCCAGACAGGCTCAACGCACACTGCTTTCGAACCCATTAGGCCAACCTTGCTAACACAGAGCCCCGTTAAGGACTTTGAGGCACCTGCATGGCTCGAGAGCCTCCGTGACACATACACTTATCCAGTAAGGAACCCTCTTTTGCATCTCTACGGTTGGATGGTTTTTTTTTGGACTAACAGAAGGACTAGATTCATTCCTGTTTGGATGTGGAAGCCGCAATTGTGAATGGACGTCTTGACATTGGCATGTTTGGGCCATCGGGCTTGTTAGAGGAGCAAGACATTTGGGATATCGCCGGGATATTGGAGACCAGCACCTAATAGAGGGATGATTCTGGTTTCGTTCCTGTTACACTTTAGTTTTTTTTCTTTTTCTGTCTTTTTCCTTCTTTATATATAAATTTGTTTTTCTTTTCGACAACCTCCTGTAATAAAAATCACACTTTTTCTTAACAAAACATATTCTCCCTTGTGAATTCTCTCATAGGGCTTGTCCGTCTCGAGTACTGTATCGAGGAGCATTTCATGGTGTATCTATCCAGGATTGCACCACTGCCATCATGTGATGGGTGCGGTATGCAAGACTGAAGGTCCCTTGAGGGTGGATGCACGGGAGAACAGTTGAAGGTAGGTATTGGTAGATTAGAAGACTTCAACTTGGGAACTAATTTACGGAGTACATTGCAGCCGCCTCCTGGCCTCTTATGATACAATTCTTCCCCCATCCCTTGATCACTCTCTTTCCTCGGACTCGCCGATTCCCAACTCAACCCCGGGCCTAGTATGTGGATTCCCAACTCAGCCCTTCGCTCCCCATGGGGACAGGATAGTATGGCCAGCCAGGCCATGCTAATTTCTCACGGGCAATCTACTCCGTACTTGCACTCCGTACGTGGGTGAACCAAAAGCTGCAAACAAGCTACTAATATTCGGCAGTCAAATGTATCGGGAAAATGCCACTTGAAAAGGTGTCCCAAGGAGTAATATTAAAGCAAGGGCCTCCTGGATTAAACTACTTGTACGGAGTAGAAATGAGAAGCGCGCATCAGGCGTGGATTGGCAATATGTGGCGAACAATGCGATGTTGGCCTACTCCGTACAAGTAGACCAATGGGTATTAATACTAGTTGCCAAGCATTTGGGGGATTCCGGGGTACTTGTACGGAGTAGGAATAGCGCTTTCTTGTTCCCCAGCGCGTATCCTTATGTTTCCCTTAGTTTACAAGTTGGGAATTGAAGAATTAGTTTACTTTTGGAGAAATTTTGTTGTCTCCGCATGTCCCCGCAGACTTTGCCTACTTTGGATCGAGCTAGTGGCGAGGAGACCTCCCAAGTGGGGCTGTCGGAGCCGAAAATGCCCAGTTTCTCATGATTGTGCCGAGTAATAGTTACGATATGGCACGAGGTCATGAGAGGACCTGGGACTACGGTGTAGTAGAGACTAGTTTAAATCCTGGAGTAGTAACTGCGCTGCACTAAACATAACCTACTCCGTACATGGTCATCTCTTCCCCGTTGAATAACATTAAAAACTGCAGCGGGAAAAGCACACGCTACCAGGTCATGACTCTCCCGTCTTGCTTCGGGCGCGAATCGGCAATGGAGGGGGAAATAATACGAACGACGAAACGACGCTAGTATCTCGGGGCCAGGGTAGCTGTGATAAGAGGTTAATAGTGGTGTTGCCAAGACGCTGGATTGGATTTAGCTTACAGGGTTAGCGTACTCCAGCTTATCATGCTGAGGTGTTAAGGTAATAGTAGAGTTTGTTAGTACGTGTACACGTACGGACAACGGTTCTCATAGGGCTGGCTGGCCAGGGACTACGCTAATACAGTTGTCTTTGCTTTGCTAACATATTCTTCAGACCGCCAAAAAGAGCCCCACTCTTCTTTCCAGCTCACCCCTCTTTTCCAGCCCCGCTTGCTTGACTCTGTTTTGGCAGGCCCTGCTTGAAGGGAGGTTGTTATTACCTTTCTCAATTACTCAGTGCAGATTGGGTGCTTTCGTACTGAGTCGTTTATACGGAGTACAATGAGACGAATTTGGGGTCAATTTTTTTTCTTTTTACACGTTGATGGTTAACTCTGCTACAACCAAGGACGCAAACTAAATACATGCAACAAACTAAGCATAGATGTCCTTATACAGTAATTGTCCGTGATAAAGCAAAGAATTTAGTACTTGGGGAGACCAAGTGCTTCCCTTCGTCCTGTGCTGGCGGGGTCGAGGTAGGGAACATCTCCCACGCCGCTGGCGCGAACACCAGTCCGTTCGCCTTGGACAAGGTGGACATCGGGCTGCAAATCAAAAACTCGTCAGAAAAAAAAAGAAGGTTCTTCATGGAAAGAGGAGTAAAACATACCGTAGCAGCGTGAAGAGTGCACGTGTTGCTCCAGATAGCACAAGACCCCCTTGTCCAATGCATCCTTGCAATACAATCGTGATTCCTGGTAATCAACCGCATGATATAATCGCGAATCATCTGATCCTCATACGTGGTCACGTCATTAATCTTCGCAACGTGAAGACCAACACCAGCAAACAACGTCTTCCATCCGGTAACCGGATCGGTTCGCACGACGGGATGCACAGGGCTGAACTCGTAACCCACGTTCAAGGGCGAACCACGAGGGGACATGACTTCGTAACCGCCCGCCTTGCACGCAGATTCAAAGACTGGCTGCGCGCACGTGGCGGTGAGGGTCTCGAGGAACTTTTGCCACGGAGGAGACATGCGGTCGTACAATTCGTAGCCGGAGCACCAGAGAGTGTCGCCTCCTGTGGGCGGCGTGTCCTGCATGCGGAGGAAAGAGAAGTCTGCGGGACACTTCTCGAATGTGCAGTCACTGTGCCATTCACGGGCTAGGTCGCGGGGTTCCGTGGGGTTGGTGCTAGGACGATTTTTCATCGTTGCGTAGAGCTTCTTTGCGGCTTTAGAGTTGATTACATAGCTAGTTTTTTTTTTCCACATGTTAGAATAGATTGAAAACTTGGGGAGAGGAAAGGGCTTACATGTGCTTGTCGGTGGTTCCGTCAGCCATGGGCAAGTTGTTAGGATCGTTGAAGAGAGGATGCACGTGAAGGCCATTCTCGGCTGGACGACCAGTTAATTTTCCGAGCATGTCAGTAATGTACTTTTGCTCTTCGACGGAGAGGTCATCTTGGGCGGCGCGGAAGAAGACCACGCCACGCTCGCTGATCGTGATGGCGAGGTCGCGGAGTTGTTCTTCTGCGTTGGGGGAGTTGAGGATGTCCTTTAGTTTGGCGGTTGGGTATTCACGGCCGATGATGGGGGTTACATCGACGTATTCTAGGTGGTCGATCGAGGTTCCCTTCTTTAGGGGCTCGCGGATGTAGGAGGCTTTTGGCATGGAACCCATGTTGGCGAAATTGCGTGGGATGATGGTGGTGTGGGTTAGGTAAAAGGATGGATAGATTGGTTATGAATGTATAGATGTGCAAGATGAGAGGGGAGACGAAGAATTGATTGGTATAGTTGTTTTGAGGTTTGTTTGTAACCGTGAAGAAGGGGAAGAGGGAGGTTTTATCTACAGATTTTCAATCATCAGGGCCTCACAATACGGAAGCCGAAAATGCAGTCTCGGTGGAAGAAGAAAGAAGAAGCTGTACGGAGTAAAAAGTTGGTGATATCTTGGTGTCGGATCAGCCTATACTCGCACTACAGTCAAAGTCCCACAGGATTACAAAGTTCAAGCACTTGTTTATGCCTAGTTACGGGCAAAATCCGGATTTCCTTTCGCACAGGTTTTTGATTTTGGCCGAACGCGGCCCGAAGATGAATCTTGGCCGGCGCCCCCGCATTATGAACTGAGCGAATTAGCGAATGGGACACATTATTATTAGTGGTTGACCCAGAGATTTGGGTCATGTTATCTGCAAAAGAAGTGGTGGTTTCGTAATACCCCGTGGGGAAGGGGGGGGAAGAGGGAGACGTTGGGCGGCTTTCTTCTCCACATAGTCAAGTCCACTTGTCGGCCATAGAGTCATGATGTGCCGTCACGGTACCGATAGGGGGAGGGGATTGAGATTTAGTTTTCTGCATGAGCGCGCGCAGGGTACGGAGAAGTTGTGCCAAATCTCCTGGTGGCAACGGTAGTGTTCATGGGACGGATAGGCCGGACCGGCTTTTCTTTTGGACGTGGGAGTTGCCAATCAGGGAAATATGATGCGATGCCAATGAGCTGGATGAGTAGTAAACTACGTGTATGTGTATGGAGTAGAGGTGAGGGTGAGGGTGAGGGTGGTGTTGATGGTCGACACTGACATTTTCTAATCGAGAAAGATAGCCGAGAGTCCTCATATTTGACAGGAGGATGGACAAGATGGTTTAATTTATTTCTATTCCAGCTCTGCAGATTGATCAATCTCGCCATAGTTTATGCCCTGAAAGTCAGCTCTCTTGCCTCTCACAACCTAGAATCAGATCTATAGTCCGTACTCCGCACCGTGTGCTTCTTCTCCTCATCACCGCCCACTCTCCAAAAGACTCCAAGTTCCAAATCCCCTTCCAAATTGGCCATCAATCTTGCTAACCAAATCCAAAAGCCACCTGTTCTTCTTGGTCGCCGGCCCTCTCTTCCCCAAAACAAAGAGATCACAGTCGCAATGGCAATGGCCCGAATTTCGACTGCCGAATCAGACACAAACCAAACCCCAACTGCCGATGGCACTTAGTCGGCTGACCAATTTCTTAGATACCTGGCACTTCTATTTTGACCATTGGATCTCCCCGGTTCTCAAACGAGCGTGCGGAGAACAGACGTACCCTCGGTACACGTATACGCCCCTTCTCTGTTAGGTAGCTAACTACCTTGTTTTAATTTAATGCGCTTGTCCTTTTTTTCTCTTGGCTGGCGTTTTCAACATCTCCACTCCTGTCCGCTATCCCGGATGAGAAACAAGATAGGCCTCGTGGACATGATAACGAAAGGCTACCCTAGTCAGTCACCCAAACCGCCCCCCCTCACCTACACACCGTCCCACTTCTAGACCCCTTTTTTTTACGCTTTCCAACCTATCCAGAAGATTAGAAAAGCAATCCAGTACTTTGTACGTTTTAACTGGTCAACTCCTTCGTAACCTCCGCATAACGACAGTTGTGGAGAAGTAGAGAAGTCTTTTCCCCCGACTTTTTCATTTCCCCGCTTCCCCCAGATCCAAACTAATTTAACTAGAATCTGGATGGGGTATGGGGGAGATGAAAAATGAGCCTGTTAAATGCATGTTCTTTTGGAGTACCGTTCATTAGGAGGGGGAGAAAAATGAGGGAAAAATCCGCTTTCTTCGGCAAGCTCGACAAGTCCCCATGATTGTTCCCATCTGAACGGTGTCTTGGAGCTGACAAACGGAGGCGTGTTTTCCGTTTAGCTCGAATCTGGACTTAGTTTTGGACCAGTCATGGACTTTGGAATTCGGCAAGGAATGTTCGGTTCGCACCCTAGCTAGTTGAGGAGACGTGCTCCGCTCATTGGTGCTTTTTTTTTTTGTGCATGGAGATGTTATTTGGGACTATCTTGTCTTTCTTTCAAATACCAATTGATCCCCCCCCGTTTTGACCCCGGATCTTTTCATTTTCTCTTCCCTGTGTCCTTCTCTTTTCAAGTGACAGGCCATCACCACGATAGCCCTCTCCTCTCTACTCCTTTTCCTCGAGCAAGGAAGATTTCACAAAGGGTCCTTTCAAATACCATTTCCTGATAACTTCCCTTCACCCGCAAACTCGACAATTGAGGTTAAGACACCTCAAGCCACTCGCCAAAATGGTCGTTACAGGCAATCCCCTGCAGCAAGATCTGCGAAGTCACATGAAATGTATCGCCATCTGCTTCATCGTCACAATGTCCAGTTTCCAATACGGACTCGACTACGGTCTCCTCGGTGGCTTCATGGCCATGCCGGGTTTCCTTCAGGTCTACGGGTACTATAACGAGGCAAAGCACAAGTGGGCCATTGACCCGACTGTGCAGCAGTTGATCTCGTCTCTTATGACCATTGGTACCTTTATCGGGTCGTTGCTTGTGGGACCTTTCAGTTCGAGGTTTGGGCGTAGGCATGGGCTGTGGGCGGCTTCGGTTTTGAATTTGTTCTGTACGTCGCTTATGATTGGATCTACCAATCTTGGCGCTTTGTACTTTGCGCGCTTCGTTCTTGGTAAGTTCTCATACATTTACTTTTTCAACATGGATCTGCATCATCGACTAATGCCTCATTCCAATGTTCAGGTATCTCGGTCGGTTGGTTCCTCACCTTCGCCCAAGTCTACATCAACGAAGTGGCCCCCGCGCATCTCCGAGGTATCGTCTTCGCCGTCTACCAATCCCAGCTCTCCATCGGTTCCATCACCGGCGCAGCAGTAGACTACGGTACCCGCAATATGATGAACAAGAACTCGTACCGCATCCCGCTCGCCGTCTTCTACTTCGCCCCGGCCGTGCAATCTATTTGTCTGTTCTTCTTCCCCGAAAGCCCTCGATGGCTCATGACCAGGGGCCGCGAGCAGGAGGCTGAGGAGTCTCTTCGTAGACTGCGAAACAAGAATATCGACCCGGAGGAGTTCAGGGCTGAGTTTAATGAGATTCGTGTTACTACCGCCGAGCAGGTTCGACTGGCTGGAGACAAGAAGCTTTGGCTTGAGATGTGGAAGGGCACTGCTCTTCGACGAACTCTTTTGTCCGTTGCTATCATTTGCTTCCACTGTGCCAATGGTTTGTACTTTCCTGGTTTCTATTCTTCGACGTGGCTGTTCCTTGACTAACCTGAAAAAAACTTGTCCAGGTTCGTCGTGGATCAACATCTACACCACTTACTTCCTCAGCATTGCCGGTGTCACCCAACCTTTCGCTTACTCTGCCATGGTTTCGTGCATGGGTCTCCTGGGTGTCATCATGAGTTCCTTCATCGTTCGTCACCTCGATAGGCGCTTGATTGTCATGGTTGGTGTGGCTGCTTGCGGTCTATGCCAGTTGGCATTTGCCATTGCCTGGACTGTTGCTCCGGATTCCGTCGCAGCTGCCAAAGCTGTGATTGCATTCATTTCCTTGTTCACCTTCTTCTACGTCGCCTACGGTACGTTCGAAACGGTTGTATGGTTTTGTTTCTTGGATTTCTGTGGCTAACTTCTTGTCTGTCTTCAGCTCCTTACGCCTGGCTCATGGGCAGTGAATATCCCAGCAACCATCTCCGTGCCCATACTTTCGGTGTCGGCACAGCCATGAACTTCCTTGGTAACTGGCTCGGTATCTTCACTGCTCCTTACTTCATCAACCCCGCCAGTCTCGGATGGAGCGCCAAATATGGGTAAGCTTTTCTTTTCCATTCGGTACTCGGACCTCTCAGGCAAATAAACAACCCACTAATCATTCCCACCCCCGCGGTAGATATATCTGGGCCGGCTCCAACGTCATCCTCTTGGTCTTCACCTACTTTTGCATTCCTGAAACCCGGGATCGTACCCTCGAGGAGATTCACGAAATGTTTGAGAACCGCGTTCCTGCCCGCAAGTTCAAGGGTTACGTCTGCTCTACCACGGATGCCATGCGGCATGCTGACGTCAAGGACCCCGACACTGAGGACGTGCAGCTTGAGAATGTGCCCGCTGCGGCGAAGGAGGAAGGCAAGGTCGTTTGATTTGATGAACGTCTTTTCTGGCTGGGTAGTCAAGCGGCAGGTGATGCTTGCACTGTTGTGATAAACAACCAGTCTGCTCAACTACATTCATATCGTGACAAGGGCTTTTGCAAACGTATTCTTAGATATAGAGGTAGTGAGCACGCAAGCAGAATCCTGCCCTGCTATATATAGCGGGTATGCCCTCCCAAGGACAACCCTTTTTACAATCGTTTTCAATACACCACATTTTATCAATTTACGTGCCCCTTCTCGTTGGTTGACCTTCCTTCAATTCATCTATTCTAGACTTTTATATTGCGGCAATGGAACGAATCGGGTTCCTAGATACCGGGTATCGAGGGTCAAGCGTAGTATTGGCTGGGGTTTTCTGAAATGGGGAAGTGGTGGTCGCCAGTTGAGCGATGTAGTTGTCATCTAAAAGTGGTTCACGCACAGGGTGCCTTGGTGAATGCAAGAAGGTGTTTCTTAATTCAATGTGTATACGTTGACTACTGGAAGAGCGTTCTTCAGCGTCCTATCTATCCGGGTAGGGAGCGTAGTTTATATGGACATAGGAGATTACTTGGATCACTGGCCCCTGTCCTTGGACCACGGTGATCCTCCTCAGGGTCTCGGTGATCCCTTTGTGATTGGCCCGTCCCTTGTACTTTGTCATTCGTCGAAAGAGGCGGCCTGGGTCTTGGCCGTACACGAAACAAGCGATTCCTGGAGGGTATAGTCCCGCGTGTTGGGGAGGCCTTTGATAGGGATGCCAATGGGGAAGTCTAGCCGCCATCTGATGGGTAAAAGAGGCAAATTGGCAAGAGAAAGAAAGCGAGGCCTACAACCTTTCCCCCAAAGAGAGTGAGCTCGCCATCCCAATCGGGATGGCAGCTTCGTTTCTTGACCTTTTGCATGACGGTTAATACCATGCTTCTGGCTGAGGTGGTTTGGTGCTGTGTTAAGGAGACTGGCAGTGTGATGTGATGCATTTCTGCCCCAGATCAGTAGTTATTGGGACGGTCATTACGATGCTGTCCTCACGGAAATGTAAGGACATGGGAGCAACTGAGATTACAAAATATACAGTGTTCAAGAGTGTCAAGTTTCCTTGTTCTCAAGCCCAACTTTCAACCAACCTCTTAAATACACGAAGGGTCCTTGCATTAAATTATGAGACAAACCCTGTGTTATCAATGCTAGCATTTTTCATTCACATGTTGCATGTCACGATAAGCGAAGCTGCATGTCCACACAACAGGGCAGCTTCGGGAGTGAAAAGTCTTCCTCTTTGTTTTCAAGTCCCCGCAGTCAAGCCCCTATGGCGCAGGGGTAGCGCGTCACACTTGTATCAAAGGCAGCAAATGTGAAGATCATCGGTTCGAATCCGATTGGGGGCATTTCAAACAGGTTATTCTTTTGGCGGGTTTTCTTTTTCTTTTTGAGCTCGGGTTCAATCCTTGACGGGTGGAAATTTGAGCGGGGAAGAAAATATTCTAGGAATCATGGCTGAATGAATTTACAGAGTGTTGGCGACCTCGTATGACTCGGGCTCATAATTTTTTTGTCCCGTCTTGTGCTTCAATCCTGATTATACAAGTAGGGGAAGAAGGATGAAAGTACGGAGTACTCGTATGTTGTGTTGAAGACCCTCCATGGCTCGCCAAGAGACTGAAGCAACAGCCAACTGTAAATGAGATAGAGGCCCTAGAAGAATGGATCGAGAAAAAATGCCATTCATTTACAGAATGTTCGAATCTACGATTCGGGGGCATCAGCCTCCTTTCCAATGCTAAGAAACTCCTTCTCGGGCTTTTTCTTTGGATCGTCGATCGCCCAGTTCTCGACGGAGTAATAGTTCGAAGATCTTAACACACACCGCCTGTTCCGTTTGCAAAGTGTATGCATTAGCCCGTCCCGCAAACGGATGGCTCAAAAGGTCGAATGTAGTTTATTGATTTTTGGCCGCCAATGTTACTTTTCTTTGGTTGCTGTTGTTCATGCCTGCTCATGCCCCTGTCGGTTGCTCTGCAACTCATCCCACTGACTCCACAGGAGGCTCCATTCGGTTGAAAAAGAAAACGAACGACATAATACGGAGTACTCCGTAAGAGAGACCCATGCAGGGCCCGAGGTTGGCGCTTCTGACTGTCTTTTCTTGGACATGTCGTGCTTGATCGGGAGGTCTCAGATGTAGTGTCTGTCAAAGAATGAGGGATATTAAACTAGCTAGGCTAGAATACAGACGGCATTGGCAATTTTGTACTCGGTAACTATTTTACTGAAAGTTGTCCCGTTCTTCGTATCAGTACTCCGTACGCAGTGCACGGGATGTTGGGATGATATGGGATTGGGGGTATCTCGATTAAATGGCTAGCCGGCATGGCGGAGATTGAGAGAAAGCTGCCTGGACAACCACCGGCGCCAAGACGTATGGAGTAATGAGGTCTGTCACTGTGGACCAGGAGGCCAGACCCAATGGCCATGTCCGAAATTGAAGTGAGGCTGATGGAGTCAGCGATATGTATCTTCTTTGTATCGAAGAATATTCGAGGGCAGGATTGGATCAGTACGACTTCTGTCGCGTTGACATTGCCAGCGCAGAGATAAGTTTGGTCAATTGTGCAAGGAGAAGTTGTAATCAAAGGCTTGGTGATTTGTGATTTGTGATTGTGGGTGTGGCTGATGAGTTGTTCAATTTGGATGCCACATTGGGTTGTAGCCCACTAAACTTTTGTGGACTTGGGTACAATTTGATATATTCCGTACTGGGTAATGCTGGGAGTCTCAATCATTGGGCCTGTTTAGGTGGAAAGCAGAAGACTACACGTAGTACATAATAATGTCATCCTGCATCGTGTCCTCCATTGGTGCCTGATGAATGACGAATGCAAGGCTAGGCCGTGTTCTTGTGCTTGATTTCACTCTTTTTGTCTCTTCAAGGGCGTTCTTTTTTTTTTTTTGGCTTCTGAAAGATGAGAGGGGTGGCGGTGGTTGGTGGGAGGGCTGGCAAAATGTGGAGACCTCCCCCTGGAGCACAAAGTAAACTACTTCGTAAATATTAACTTAGCTCGTCATTTGTGTTTCTAGAAGAGAGGACAGAATCAAATGAGGAGAGGAAAAAAAGAAAGAAAAAGCACACTTCACACGATACACCAATGTGAGAAGCCACATAACTGTACGGATAGCGTGGATAGCAAAATACAACACACGGTTGGGCATTCGAGGTGGACTCATAAAATGGCGGTGACGGCCAAAAAACGCACAAGCATTCGATTCCAGCGACGAGAAGAAAAAAAATACGGGAGTACATGCAGTGTACTCCGTACACAGTGACATTGGGCGCTAATGGTGGGGCACCTCTCAGGGTCTTGCCTCTGATCGGTTGGAGGAAATTTCGCCTAAAAGGGAAAAGTGGCCAGTGCGGGATGCCATCACCAAGTGAACCTGGCAACCAACCACCATTGACGAAGGAAAGTTGGGGCACAAGAAAAAATTGTGGAAAGGCGGGGGGTCAAGCCTCAGAAAGGGAAGGAGGCCAGAGCTGGTAACCCAGGTGCCTCCAGAGAGAAAAAAAAAAAGTTGCCTCGATAAACAAAGCCAGCAATATCCCATCCCTGCCCAAAGCTGCACCTACTACTGCAATCAAGTTTACCCTCCTCCCCGTTTGTCTGCATCTTGCTGCATCTTCTTTCCCCTTACATCTCTCGCTTCTTCCACTTGCATCACTTTCCACACTCCCATCTCCCATTCTCTGCCCGCCATCCGTGTGCTGATTTCCATCCCCCCTGCCACGACATCTTCTTCGTCTTGCCATTGACCGCCTCGTCCCATATCCTTCCACCAAGCTCTTCCGCCTCCTCCTTAATACACACCCTCTCTCTAAACCATGGGCAACGTCGTCACCTCCCTAACGGGCGGTACTAGTGGCGAGGATGCCATCAAGATCAAGAATCTTGAGAAGCAAATTGCCGAAAAGAGAGACATCATCACCGCCCTCGAACAAGACATCTCCAAGAAGGAGAAGGAGCACGAGCTCCTCAGCAAAGACTCCGAGTCGCTCAAGGCCCGAATCAATACCCTCGACTCCCAATTGACCTCGACTCAGACGGAGAGCAGAGCAAGAATCGACGAGCTCGTGTCTGAGCTCGCCTCCACCCAGGAGACCAGCGACCAGAGAATTCGTGCTGCAGAAAAGGCTCGTGCCGACTGCTACATCGAGATTGAGGCTTCTCGGAAGAGCCTCGCCGAGCTCCAGTCCCAGCTTGCCGAGCTCGAAGCCGCCAAGAACTCCCTCGCTGACGAACTTGCCGCCGTGAACAAGAAGCTCTCCGACACCCTCGCCGAGAGGACCCAGCTCGAACAGACGCTCAAAAAGGAGATTGAGACCCTCAAGGAGAAGTTGGCGGACGCCATCCAGAACCAAGACAAGTTCAAGGAGGCATTGGCCAAGCTCGAGGTGGATTCATCAGCTACCAACGATGCTCTAGAACAGAAGAAGGCCGCCCTGGCCACGGTCGAGGCACAGCTCACAACGGTGCAAGCCGAGTTTGCCAAGGCCAAGACCGACGCCGAGACCGAAAGCCAAAGCGCCGCCGCCAAGTACACAGCTATTCTCGAGTCCTTCGAAGCCCTCAAATCGACCTCGAGCTCCGAAGTGGCTGCTGCTCAAAAGGATCTGGCTGCTGCCCAAGCCGATCTCGCCACTCTCAAAGACACGCACGAGTCTCTCAAGGCCGAGTCGGAAGCTAAGATTGCTGCTGCCCAAAAGGAAGCATCCGACCTAAACAACAAGCTTGAAAGCCTCCAGGCTGCCCACTCGAAGCTGGAGGCCGAAAGTGAAGCGAAGTTGGCTGCCTCCACCGAAGCTGCGTCGGGCGCCAGTGCGTCTATCAAGGCCCTAGAAGAGAGCCTCGCCAAATTGAAGGCCGACTCCGAGGCTGAGGTCGCGGCCGCGAAGGCTGCTGCTGCCGATGCCGCTACCAAGCTCGCTACCCTTCAAGAGGAACACACGTCTCTCAAGGCTAACCTGGAGTCAAGTCTTGCAGCCGCCAAGAAGGAGACTGCCGACGCCAACGAAAAACTTGCTGCCCTTGAGGCGTCGCAGAAGGAGCTCGAGAGGAGTTCCGACGCTCAACTTATTGACGCCAAGAAGGCTGCTGCCGATGCCACCGGAAAACTTGAGGCACTCGAAAGCGAGCACGCCAGACTCAAGGCCACCCTCGAGACCCAACTTTCGGCGGCTGAAAAGAGCGCCGATGATGCCACATCGGCTCTCGAAGCCCTCAAGACTGCACAAACTAAATTACAGGCAGAATTCAATGCTCAACTTGCCGAAGCCGAGGCGAAATTGACTGCCCTCGAGAAGACCCTCAACGAACAAAAGACGACTTCCGAGGCCGCCATCGCCGCTGCTACAAAGAGTGCCACCGAGTGGGAAGACAAGTTCAAGGCGCTTCTGCAGGAAAACGAGAAGGTCCAATCTGAGTCGTCTGGCAAGGTTTCCAAACTAGAGACCAATGTTTCCGAGCTTGAGAAGAAGATTGCTAGCCAGTCTGAGGAAGCACAGAAGCAGCTCACCGCCACCAAGACCGACTACGACGCCAAAGTACAGGAGCTCGAGTCTAAGCTGGCCAAGGCCACCGCCGACGCTGGGGACTCGGAAGCTGTTGCCTCCAAGAATAAGGAATTGGAACAGCAAGCTGAGAAGCTGGCCGCTACTGTCAAGGAACTTGAAACCGCAAAGACCGAACAAGCGACCCAAATTGAAACCCTCTCCCAGAATGTTGCCTCTTTGGAAAAGGTACGATATTATCTGTCCGATTACTTGCCTTACAATCAATCAAAAACTAACATTACTGTTTCATAGGAAAAGAAGGATCTCGGCGCCAACTCCGAAAAGCTGACCGCCGAAGTTGAACTGGCTAAGGAAGCCCAAAAGGAATTGAAGGCTCAACTCGAGGCTGCTGACAACGAGATCAAGTCTGCCGCAGCCAAAACGGACGCCCTTTCGGCTGAGATCAAGGCGGCTCTCGAGAAGATTAATGCTGCCGAGGCCGAAAAGAAGTCGGCGGCTGAGAAGCTAGCCGCCATCGAAGCGGAGAAGCAGGCCGCCCTCGAGAAGTTGGCAGCTGTTGAGGCCGAGAGCAAATCGACAAGTGACAAGTTGGCGGCTGCTGAAGCCAGCAGCAAGGCAGCTCTAGAAAAGGCCGCCGCCAGTGAGGTTGAAAACAAGTCCCTCGCCGAGAAACTTGCTGCAGCTGAAGCCGACAAGTCAGCTGCTACTGAGAAGGTCAACGCCGCCGAGTCGGATAAGAAGGCAGCCCTTGACAGGGCCGAGGCCACTGAGGCTGAGAAGAAGGCAGTGTCTGACAAGCTGGCAGCCGCTGAGGCAGACAAGAAAGCCGCTGTCGAAAAGGCCGAGGCTGCCGAGACCGAGAAGAAGTCAGTAGCTGAGAAGCTTGAAGCTGCCGAGGCAGACAAGAAGGCTGCTCTCGACAAGCTGGAGGCTTCCGAAACTGAGAAGAAGTCAGTTTCGGAGAAGCTTGCAGCTGCGGAGGCAGACAAGAAGGCCGCTGCTGAAAAGGCCGAGGCTGCTGAGGCCTCCGTTAAGTCCACCAAGGAGAAGCTTGCTACTGTTGAGGCCGAGAAGACGGCCGCAGTTGAGAAGGCCGAGGCTGCTGAGGCCTCGATGAAGTCGGCCGCTGAGAAACTAACCGCCGTCGAAGCTGAGAAGAAGGCTGCTCTTGAGAACGCTCAGGCTGCCGAGACCGAAAAGAAGTCAGTTGTTGAGAAGCTCGAGGCCGCTGAAACCGAGAAGAAGGCTGCTCTTGAGAAACTCGAGGCGAGTGAAAAGAAGGTTGAGGAGCTCGAGAAGAAACAGGAGGCTGCCCAGGAGGCCGAAACCAAGACTGACTAGACGTCAGCCAGGTCTGCCCGGCCTCTTTTATTACTGGAACGTGTATAACGGCTGTGAGAATGATCCCCCATGACCATGACTTACTATGAAGCGTGTTTGATTACCCGTTTAGCGAGTCTTGTTACAGCGTTTTGTCTTCTGCTGGAGGGGCCATTTACGGTCGAAAAGAAGGTGTCTGCTTGATTGTGCTTTTGCTTTTCACTTTTCTTCCTGTTTTCTGTTTTTGTTTGTCATTTTTTTCCCTTTCTGCTACCATTTCTAGAGTCGCATTGCTGGGCGGGCATTTGCTTATGATACCTTTCTACCTTTCTTACTACGTAATGATATTTATATTTCGTCTCGCAAGAGGCTTTCTCCATCCTACTACAAAAACTGCACTGCTTTTTTTCTTTTCTTTAATGCTCGTAAACTCCAGCCTTCCACCAATATTTACGGCGGTCCAGTACGGAGGCGTTGTCTGGCGCTGTATGATAGTGCTGGCTGGCTATGGCGCGTTGTCACCCGCTGTATTGGATCGCGAGGAGACGCTGTATTACAACGCTATGGGGCGCTATATCGTCTTGTATTTTAAGGCAGCGAGGCGCAGTACTTGGTAAGAAAGACAGATTGTGCTCATATTCAAAGTGCTCACAGCGCGGTTCGCGGTATGCTTCACTCCAGTGATAACTCGACCTAACCCCGTACCATATATCGTCCTAGACACCTTCTTCATACCAATCCCCTCTCTGGTGGCATATTCCCCACTACGGAGTGCACTGTTCTTTTTTTCTCTTAGCTTCTCACTTACAGGCTGGCCAGCCATCGCTGCTAAATTGCCCGCCCGCCCGTACTGAGTAGTACTTGTATTTGACAGAACTTTCCACTGGCACCCCATGTCTGTATGATCTGAAAAAAAAAAAGAAGTCAAATATTGGCCTGGCCCCTGACGGCCACCAAACGAGGTTTCGGGGCTTTGTGCCGCCGCCAGACTTGAGCCACGAACTGCAGTTGTCGCTTACCACCTTGTGGCTGAAGTACCCAAGACGGAGGTCGTCGAACTCGGCGACAGCCGACCTGCTCGGTGTGATGGATTTGTATGACTCACACTGGAGCTTGTGACGGATTATTTTGGCAATTTACACGACCGAGATCTCGTATTGCAGGGGGATGCTGCCGCCTCCACCATTTCCCTGAGGATATGTTCACAGAGGCTCCATCAGTCACCCCGACGACACACACATCCAAATCCAAACCAGCACGACTTTGGATACGAATCACTCGAGAGCAGGCTCGAAAATTACCCACACCATTTGCACTGCACGTGATTGGAATTCTGCGCATTTCCCGACTTGGATGGAGACTTGACTCCTCCACACAATGCAAATCTAGCCGCAACAGAATATCCTCTTGGAAATGGTTGAAAGAAAGTATGGTGGAATGTGAAAACCTGTAAAGAAGTCTAGCGAATCAAAAATCAAGCAGAGAATCTATCCTCGTGTTGGACCCGGCAACCGCAAGTCTTTCATTAGGGTTGCGAAGAATGGCGTCATTGACAGAAATCGTCGAGGTTTACCGTCCCGAGCTCTCTCGATACGAGGACCTCTACAGACATTTCCACGCAAATCCTGAACTATCAAATCAAGAAACAGTGACTGCTGCCACCATTGCAGTCCTTCTACGAGCCATCTCATCAGACTTTGACATTCGTTCCAACATTGGCGGATATGGACTCGCCGCGATCCTTCGCAACGGCCCCGGCCCTACTGTGCTCTCTCGCGCAGACATGGACGCTCTGCCAGTAGAAGAGCGTACGGGACTCAATTATGCGAGCACGAAGCGCGCTCTCGATAGTCAGGGCCGGGAACAGCCCGTGATGCACGCGTGTGGTCACGACATGCACATTACTTGCCACCTTGCATATGCCGAGTTGATGGCATCGGCCCGGCAGCATTGGAGTGGCACTCTCATCTTTGTCTTTCAGCCTGCTGAAGAGCGGGGAACGGGAGCACAGGATATGGTGGACGACGGACTTTACGACCCGAAGCGACATAATGTCCCCATTCCAGATGTTGTCTTCAGCGGCCATGTCGTCCCCGCACGAGCCGGCGTCGTTGGCATCCGACCAGGAACCATGGCAAGCTCCTGCGATAACCTACGCGTTACCTTCCACGGACGAGGAGGCCACGCATCCATGCCAGATAGACTCGTCGACCCAATCGTCATGGCCTCCAGCGCCGTGCTACGATTGCAAACCCTCGTATCGCGAGAGATCCATCCTAGCGAGCACGCCGTCGTTACCTGCGCAAGTTTCATGTCTGGCACCGCCGCAGAAAACGTCGTGGCTGACACGGCGACTCTCACGATTGACATACGTGCCAATAACCAGGAAACAAAGGACAAGCTGAACAGTGGCGTGGTGAGAATTATTAACGCGGAAAGCGCGGCTTCCAACGCTGTTGCTGAACCTACAATTATTCGAACGCGTACTTTTCCCGTTACGATTAACGACGCGGATGTGACCTCTCGTGTCGACAGGGCATTCAAGCAGCATTTTGGCGAAGGCGAACAAAGTTACATTGCCGACTTTCCTCGTCTAAGTTTCAGCGAGGACTTTTGTATTCTTGCTACTGCGGTCAATCGACCTTCGCTTTTGTTTGCGTATGGGTGTATTGCGCCGGAGAAAGTGGATAAGGCACGGATGGAGGGTTCGTTGGAGAGTATTCCGGGGAATCATAGCTCTCTGTTTGCGCCACAGATTGATCCTACTTTGAAGGTTGGGGTTGATGCCTATGCTATCTGTGCGCTTTCTTGGTTGGCGAAGAAGCAGTAGATTTTGTGTCATGTTAGATGGGATGGTTTGGATAGTGAGCACGGAAGCAGGTCCACGCCACACTGAGCCACCTGCTGTGCCACTAAAATACAGTGGGTACACACTCCCAGGGATGAAGATATCAGGGGAGGAACATCATTTTCTTTTCTTTTCTTTTCTTTCATTGTACCTAGGATGATCATCAACCTCTTTCGACAATCTTTCAATACACCACTTTTTGCCATTCTTACGTGATTTTCCCTCTCGCCGCTTGATCTTCCTTCTATTCATCTCATGGTCTCTAGGCTCTCCCATTGAAGCGATTCTTGGAGTGTATCGTCCCTCCATGTTAGGGAGGCACTTTGGTAGGAATGCCAATGCGAAGACTGTTGGCCATCTGATGGGTAGAAGGAGGCAAGTTGGCAGAGGACAGAAAGTGAGGCCTGGTATCTTTCCCCCGAAGAGAGTGAGCTTGTCATCCCTGCGGGATGACAGCTCTCTTCCTTGAACCTTTCACCATGGCAGTCACCAAGCTGCAAGCCGAGGTGGTTTGGTGCTGTGTTGAGGAGACTGGCAGTGAGATGCGATGCCATTTCTGCTCCAGCTCAATAGCTGAGATATTCATTACCATCATGCATAGATATTTAAAACGACCATCTAGAACGCATACTTCATGCCTGACTTCACCACGCTGACAGTCTTCCTCTCCGTAAACTCTTCAACACCAGCAATCCCGCCAAATCGGCCATACCCACTGCTTCCTCCCGTCCCACCATTAGGCAGAGGAGCCTCAACGTAAACCGTCGGTCCATTAATATGACAGCTTCCCGCATTCACCCAGCTCGCAACCTCCATAGCTCGAACTATATCCCGCGAAAACACGCTCGAGCAGAGCGAGTAGTCTGTGCTATTCGCCAAGGCAACAGCTTCCTCGTCAGTTTTGAAAGTAGTAATTGCAAGAAGAGGTCCGAAACTCTCAGTGTGGAAAAAAGGCATGTCGGGCGTAACGTTCTCTAGAATGTGCGGTTGGAGAATTGTCTTGTTGGGACCGTGCAATGTGAGGTCACCGGCAAGAAGTTTTGCACCGTCCTTAATGGCCGTGTTCAACATGTCGAGGACTCTCGCCGCCGAAGCAGCCGTGAAGAGTCCTGATATCGAGACAGATTGGTCTTCAAGGTGATTTCCCCATTTAATAGACGCAACCTTCTGCAAGAGTTTCTGCTTGAATTCCTCAACAATACTCTCATGAACAATAGCCCGTTCAGTAGACATGCAAATCTGCCCACTATTCTGCAGTGCTCCAAAAGCAATCGCCTCTACCGCATCATCTAAATCGGCATCCTCCAATACAATCGCAGGAGCTTTGCTTCCGAGTTCTAAAACACAGGGTTTGAGCAAGTTTGCGGCGAGAGTGGCGACGATTGTGCCGACGCGGTGACTTCCTGTAAAGTTGATGCGGCGGACTTTGGGGTGTTTGATGGCGAATTCGGTTGTGGAGGGGGCGTTTTGGGGGCTGGTAGGGAGGAAGTGGAGGGTGCCTGGAGGTAGTCCTGCTTCGACTAGGGCGCGGATTGCTAGGTTTTGGGATTTGGGGCTGAATTCGGAGGGGCGAAGTACGACTGTGTTGCCGCAGATTAGGGGGCATGCTATTGCGCGGGCCGTGAGATTTACCTGAGATGGCTGTTAGACACAAGTGCCTTTTTTTTTTTTATCGATTGTTGGTTTGTAGGCAGTGCGCGTGATGTTACTTACGGGTGCATTCCAAGGGCTCGCGGCGTATATTACACCAACGGGCTGTCGCTCGATGAACAGCTTGGTACCAGGTCGATCCGCTGGTAGGATCTCGCCCTTGATATGCGTCACAAGACCGGCAATATCCCGAAAGAGGCCAGCCGTAGCACGAATGTTGAGAATGACCCAGCTCTTCACAGCCGAGACCTCAGAAGATAAAATCTCGGCAGCATCGGTTTCAAGGTAAGACTCAATAATGTCGGCTGCGCGGAGGAAAATGGTGCGACGAGTTGTCGGGCTCGTCCGCGACCACGTCTTGAATGCTTCGTGGGCACTGTTGATTGCGGTTTCGAAGTCTGCTGTTGATGCGGAGGCGCAATTGTACAGGACTTCTCCCGTCATTGGATTTTGCACGGGGAATGTGGCTGCATCTGCGGCTGGCATGTAGGCACCGTTGATGTAAAGGAGTTGGGGCTCGGTAATGGACGCCATGGTGAGAATTGTTGGCACGAAGGGGAAGAGGGAAGAAGAAGGGAATAATTGAGCTGGTTTCAATATGGTCGTCCAAGGATGGCTCTCTCCTTCAGCAAGAATTCAAATATTGTATCAAGGCGAAAAGAAAGTAAAGTCGGGATAATTCCAATAGTCAGTCGAGTGTCCAGCGAGTACTTGTATTGGCAGGTTATGTGTAGGCACGTTATATGTAGGCACTAAGACCGACCATAGGCGATGGGAAAGTTGGTTGCCTTGAGAAAGTGGTTAGTATGGCTTTGATTTCTTATCAACCACAATTCAATTTCAATGACGAGTGTGTTTCCAGCACAAGTATTTATCAACCTGGTTGCCACGTCCCAACATACGGAATCGGCACCCAAGAATCGGCATCTGTTTCATCCTTTCCGATTGCTTACTTCCCTTTCCAACCCCGCATCCATCACTCCGACATTCGCTTGTTTGGCAGTGGACTGAAAACCATCGCACGAAGGCTTCCCCAGATCCACAACCTCTCCACTGGCTCAATGAAACAAACCCTGAAGGAGCGCTGTCGGAGTGGTCCATATCCACTAAAGATGACCATGGTGCTGAGTTGTGGGGAAGGGCGGATGCATGTATCCGCGGCATTTGGTGCTGATGGATTGAATCGGCTTGGCGGGGTACGTGTATGTTGTGCACGCGGTATTTTCGTTCAGATGAGAGCCAGTACGGGATGGGACGTTTTCTTGGAAATTCATGAGAAGCAGGAGTTACCATGCATCTAATATTAGAACAATGTACGAGAGAAATATTGATGAAAGGTGAGTGTTACAGAAAAGCCTTTGATCAAATGTTAGGCGAGGAGGGGAAATGGCAAAGCTTCACGAAATGCGTGCGCTCTACAAATGAAAACCCACGTAAATCGTAAATCGAAATCAAAAAGATGGAGTTCGCTTATTAAATTATCATTCTGAAATTCAAGCCTTCAAGAACCCAGTCACGAGCTCGACAAATCTTGCAAACCCGTCCACGAAGCAAACATGGCCAGCATTCTCGATGATCTCAAGTTTGACAACTTGCTTCTTACCCACGCTATCAAATCCAGCCTGGACCTGATCGCGCATCTCCTTCATGGCCTGCGGCAAGTTTGCATCCTTTTCACCCACAACCAACAGCGCCTCCTCAACCGAAGCGCCAACCTTTGTAAAGAGAGGCCGGATGTCAAAAGTGTCGCTCATTAAAGCGTTACAACACGCCTCGAAGCCATCAACGGAGGTCTGCTTCATGATGGCTCGCATGCGCGACGTCTCGTCTGGGTTCGCCTGGAGCCAGTCGTCGCCGAACCAGCGCTGGAGAGTTTGTTCCAGCAGTTCGTCCATTCCAGCTTTGCGGGCGGCAGCCACGCGGGGTCCAAAGACGGCGGCGGCACCATCATTCGAAGAAATGGTGTCGCAGACGATCAATTTCTGGACGACGCCGGGATACTTTGTCACAAAGTAAAAGCTCACCGCCGCGCCCATGGACACACCGATCCACGAGTGCAACTTTGCGATCTTGAGATGTTGGATCAGAGCGTAGGCATCATCGGCGATGGAAGCCATTGTGGTGTCCAGGGCGGCCGTGGTGGTTGAGCGGCCGTGGCCGGGCTGGTCGAAACGTAGGACTTGGAAGCCGTTGTCGTGTAGCACTTTCACCACGTGATCCCATCCATTGTATGGGGCGCAAAGGGAATTGGCGAGGAGGACGACGGGGCCGGACGAGGGGCCGGAAAGGTCGTATCCCAGAGAGCGCCCGTCGGGGAGGGATAGTAAGCCGTTGGACGACATGTTTGTAGGCGGTTTGTCTGGTGGCAAGGGACTGCTTGCGAAACCGTGGTAGTGGAAGCTCAATGGTTATAGGTACAAGACATTGACGTCTTTGCAGAGTCTCTACGATAACGTAAATTGAGAAGCTTAGGGTTTGAGGAGGGGTAAAGGACTTGACGTATCATATCCCCGCCACGCGAACCCACCGAGGTTCTCCGCACTTTCTCCTCACTTCTCCTCACTTCTCCTCGTACCGGAATCATGCATCATGCATCACAACCCATCCACAAAACACAACCCAGCCTCTCCACTCCCCCCTACAAGTAAACTAAGCCCTCGCTCATTATCATGTCAATGGACCATGCCTGCCAATGGATGCTTCCGGCCGCCTTCCCCGGATTCCCCAGCTTCCCCAGATTCCCAAGCCAAATTTCCCCATACTGTCCGTATCCGAAATCCCTGACTAAACCAACACCCCCCCCCCAATTCTCAGTGAGGACTCGAATGTTCAAGACCCGGAATCGAACTTCCGGCGACTCTGAATTGTAAGTCCCCATACCGAGCACGGAAGCAGGATCCTGCGCCACTATGTACCACTATTGAGCCACCTGCAACGCCACTAAATATAGTGGGCACGCACTCCCAAGGATGAAGCATGAAGCAGTGGAGGAGTTTTTTTTTTTTTTTTTTTGTGTCAATTCATTTATTCCTTCAGACAACGCTTTTTACAATCTTTTCAATACACCACTTTTTGCCATTTTACGTGATCCTTCTCGCCGCTTGACGTTCCTTCCATTCATCTATGGGCCTCTGGGCTTTTATATTGCAGCGATTGCTGGGGTGTATCGTCCCGCCAGTTTGGGAGGCACTTTGATAGGGATGCCAATCCGAAGTCTAGCCGCCATCTGATGAGTAGAAGGAGGCAAGTTGGCAGAAGACAGAAAGTGAGGCCAACGACCTTTCCCACCAAAGAGAGTGAGCTAGTCATCCCTTTGGGATGACAGCTTCCTTTCTTGACCCTTTTACATGACAGTTACCAGATGCATTTCTGCTTCTGCTCCAGCTCAATACACCCAATATTGGTTCTTACCTCCGCATACTGTATCCTGTCACCTGCCAGTTTCTTCATTTAATCGCTCCTTTAAAGAGGATTGCCTTGTCAAATTTGAGGTATGTATTAAGTAGGCGAAAAACAATAATCAAAGACCAAAACTGTCGGTATAACTGGGTAATCTGATTGATCTATCTAGTGCAAACACGAGGTGACCCTGTACGTCCGCAAGTGAGTGTCCTGCGATGGGTACAATGGTCTGGTTCGTGATGCTTCGTTCTCTATTCTAAGTTCAGGAGTTCGCGACTGTGCGCGAAGACAGTGACTTTATGGTCCTGCGCACGGTCCTCCGAGGGTTCACCCTAAAATGACTCATCCCGTCATGTGACGCTCGGTCGCTTCTCGGAGTTCCGATGCATTCATACCGACAAAAACATTGTATACAGTAAAATTGTTCACTTCCTCAAGGTGTCTAGAATGCTCTTAACATTCTCGAATCCAAGCTCTGTCACAGTTTCTTCCCAGAGCTTTTCAGTCATGCTTCGGCCAGTATTCGTGTACATTACCGGGGGATATCTAATCCAAAGTTCATGTTAGTCTAGACTCATCGCACGATTGGATGTTTTCGAGTTACTCACGGCCGGATTCGGAAACCGCAGAACGACCCATGACTTTCCTTTCCCAGAACCAATGCTGCGTGTAAATACTGCCTTGTGCCATCGACAATGTTCCTACCGAGAAGGTAACTGTCCAGCCAAACAAGAAACCGGACGAACCGATTTTTCACGTTGTCCATGAGAGCTGTTCCACGTACTCCTGAGGGATTAACGAGATTGAGAATGCAATAGTCGGGGTTGACGTTCTCTGCTAGTTTCGACCCTCCCATTGTGAGAATGAGTTTGGACTTGGCATATTGAGCCATTCCCTCGAATCCATCTTCGGTATCCAATGAGTCGAGAATATTAGGGGCCTTTTCATCTAGTGAGGCCATGAAGGAAGTGTCTGATGTGACGATTGTGATTCGTCCGGGTGTGAGTGGCTTTCCGGATTTAGTATCGGCAAGGGTTGTTTGCTTGATAATTGGTGCGAGTAAGATGGCTAGCAGAATAGTGGCTAGGTAATTGATGTGGATAGTTGATTCTCGTCCATTACTCCCTGGACATCGCATGAAAGTCTCACTGCCCCCTCCGGCATTCAAGATGGCGATGTCAAGTCGCTCGAGCTTTTCACAACGCGCAGCAAATTCTTGCACAGAGTGATAAGAAGCCATGTCAAGCTCCCAGACTTCCAATTTCGCATTTGGAAATTGTTGTTGCAATGCCTTGGCGACCATCTCCCCCTTACTCTTTGTCCGAACGGCGAGGATAAGGTGTGTGAGTTTCTGTTGGAGGAGTTGTTTTGCGCATTCTGCACCAAGACCAGAATTGGAACCGGTCACGATGACGGTTTTGTTCTCGAGGGTGATGTCCTTTGGGATTGGGGGGACGCTGTTCAGAACTTGTTTGACTAATTTGGCTGAGAAACTGGCTGCGTATACAGCGCTGGATCCCAGAGCTGCGGACATGGTGGATTTGGATGAAGGCACTGGAGTAAGTTGCAGAGAGATGAAGGGAGTTTGTTAGCTAGTACTACGAATGGGGATGCAAGCCGCCCCTTATATACACTTCTCACATGCCTTTTCTCTCTTGCCTCTTGGTAACTAGACAATCATGTTTTAAATTAGTTGCCTGTCTCCCGAGGCTGACAACCTCCAAACGGACTTTTCTCCAGGTAGTTGGGAACTTTTCTTGGTTTCGTTATTGGCTCCCAGGTTGATCGGAGTCTCCGCCCTGAAATGGGTCTTTAGAGCACAAGAGGGAACTTTTTCTGACATTATGAACCTCACTCGATCGGGGCTCATTTGATCAGGAACAAGTGAGCGCATCGTTCAATCTAGTCTCGAATCTCCTCCTTGATGGCCAGGGAAGTCTGGCTGGCCGCCTGGCACGAAAGGCGTTTCTTCAAATCGAGGGCATATTTGCTCTCGAAGGTCCCTCGTTCATCTGGAACCTGCTGGACATCCTGACACGTATCATTTCCCTCGAACAGAGAACACTCTTCGAAATTCTGATTGTCCACCTTATCGGCCTTTTGAGGAATTACTACACCAACAATCACCCATCGTCAAAATTCTGATAACCCTACAGAAGCTTGCCAACATGGCAGATCCGAAAGAATTTTTCTCCATCCTAGAGCAGGCATGGCTCCTAAACGCCGACATGATCCTCGGAAATTTCCACAAGCGCTTTTTGCTATTGTATCTTCGGCTTACATGGAACTGTGGGCTTTTGGGTTTAGCTGAGGCAAGACTACGCGACGTACATCAGTGGTTCATCACGCATGGACAAGATATTCCAATGGAAAACATCAACGATAGTGTCCAGTTGATGCATCCCTTTGACCACACCCCTGGCGAGCTGGAAACTATTCCAGAAAACTTTGAGACGATACAAAGGGAAAGTTTGACAGCTCTCCAGAGTCTGATGGACAAGAAGTCATTGAAGAAAGGTGGTGGCTTTCGAGTCATGTCTGCGCTTCTGAAGAGTAAAATAATCGAAGCTCAATCCGAAGAATCCCTTTTTTATTCCCGGTCGTCATTTTCAAGACTACACGCTCGGACCTTGGCATTTGTCATGGATGTCCTCATTGATGAGGACGAGGATGAGACTGCTATCATTGAGCGGCTTCAAGATGAAATTGCGCTTCGAATCTATGGCGAAGGTGTCACTGCACCACAGGTTATACTAAAGCTATGGTGGCTTAGGGAATTGCTTGCTAGTCAAGGGCGTACTACTGAGTCTAATCTCGTGGATCGTACTGTACAGGACAAGCTTGAGGATTGTTTGTCTGATGTCCCTACATATTAAAGGGACTGTTCTATGTTCTCGATACGTCTTGCCCTTGGATTATGCCGGCATTTAGTGACGAAGATATGAATATGTATACTACACCAGGTACTTTTGAGGCCATGACCTAAAAGGGATATGTCGGCAGTATTTATGGTGATATCTATTACATCTTTTCTTTTCTATACCCCCATTCAAGTGCCCGAAACAATGATCTTTGATCAAGGTCGAGCCACTACCGCCTCAATCTCAATCAAGAAATCGCCAGGGAGCTTTCCAGCCTGGATAGTCGTCCTTCCCGGCTTCGGGGTAGGCAACAGGTCGCCATAGACCTTGTTCATGGCTGCGTAGTCATCCATGTTGGCAAGGAAGACGGTTGTCTTGAGAGCATAGTCCCAAGATGTGCCTGCCTCCTCAAGGATAGCAGCGATATTGCTGATCACAGCAGCCTAGACAAACTGTTATACACAGGTAACGTAGAGTTTGGTTTACACAAGACATACCGTCTGAGCCTCAATGCCTTCGGGGATGGTTCCATTGACTGAAGGAACTGTTCCGCTGGTGTAGACAATGTCCTTGGTCATAACACCGCTTGCTACTCCTTGTCAGTTTGTGTACCGCTTAGCAATAGTTCCATGCAGGATGTAGCATACATAGGGTTTTGCCCTGGTTACCCAAGTGCTTGATCGGGGAGATCACAGCTGCGGCAACTGCAGAGCCAACAGCCGCGAGAAGCACCGCCGTGGTACTGAGGACCAATTTTCCGAGCATGTTGGCGAACTTGAACAAGAAATGTATGAAGAGGAGGGAAAAGGATATCGATGCAGGATGATGGTGGGAACAGCTCAGCACTCAAGGCTGTTTACTACCTTTATACTTTCAATTCTGCCAAGTGTAAGTTGCCGCCAAGAATGACACTTCTTATCTTGCATCATCACCGGTTTGCCCTCTTGTATCTCATCATATCGAGAACGCTCGTCCTCGGGCTCTTGATTTTAGCACCGCAGTCGCTTTCCTGCGTATCTCGGCTCAGCTCAGCCATCTACTGAAAGTCGTTAATGCCAAGTCTCCGGTTGCGCTGAACAAAGGTTCCTTTGTTCTATGACTAATGGACGTAATTCTAAAAGTAAGGCCACTACTCTCTATAATTACCGTATCTTACCTAGCCCATTCCCCGATTTTTGCTCCCTTATCTTTGAGTTGCACCAACTTGCCTCCACTTGGAATTGAACCCCGCATATTCGGAGGCGGAGCTCGGGGACCGGAAGGGCGTAGAGCTTCGTATTGGATCGACTGGATGACACCACGACGCTATTCCTAAACTATACTACTGCCTCTGGTAAATATTCTCCGAGGTGATTCTCTCTCGCTAAATCTGGCCAAATCGTCAATTCCTGGCTTATCTCCTAGAGACTTCGTATCACTAACTGTCACATTGAGATCAATGACTAACAGCTCAACTGCATTGACTTGGAAAAAAGCACGAGTGCCTCATGGAGCATACGAAATATAAGATTGGATATTTTCGAGAAGCAAGACATGGAAGCGCAAAACTTGAACGAAAAAAGAAGGTCTTGGCGGCGAGGGGTTGGTGAGCGATAAGCAGAATCTTGCGATAAGAGGTTTTATCGTATCGTAAATCCACCAACCCCGCACTCATGCATGCCAAGAGCGCACAGGTGGTGAGCAAGTTGTGTGCAGACTGTCTAACACTGCTAGACATCGACTGTTATCATCACAAAGTTCTCACATCTTGTCGAAAAGATCGACGAACTTTACGGACACCTCGGGCGGCCCCGACGGCCGATTACTATTACAAATAACAACCCAATCGGTTGGGATTGCGATAGGAGCAATCGCTCCAATGGACGAAACCGGAGATGCTATGAATGGATTGCTGCGATGCCGCAAGCACCTGATTGCGACAGTGACATTTCGATGCAGAGGTTTAGTTCCGTATTTGCAAAGGATTGACCTACGTGGGGTCTAATCAGACACAAAGGCCACAAGCATGGGATATATAAGCTGAACAATCCTCGCCAAGATTGCATACTCAGTACTCAATTCTTCCGCGATCGTCAATATTGAGACATCTTCAAGTCAATCTCCAAAATGTTGAAATCTGCAGCAGCCTGGGTTTCCTTCCTTGCCTACTGGGGCGAAGTTAGCGCCGGCCCGGCCCCTCGAGTTGAAGAATTCGTCACATTCCATGGCCTCTCTGGATTCTCATCAGAGTCCGCCCACAATGTCCACCTCAGCTACAGCGACAACTTCCCATATGAAAGCTTCCGTGTTACATATGGTGACTGCAACCCGAGCAGTGCCGATCATTTCCACCATGAGATTTCTACTCTGCACACTACTGGGGACTCCAACCCTGATCGACTAGTGTGGGTTGTGCCACGCGATGTCATCCAGCATGGATGTCTGCACGCATATGCCGAGACTAGCCTTATTGGTCGTTCAGCGCCAATTAGCTTCTCGGAGCCTCTTCGCAAACGTCAATCTCTTCATGAGATTGGTGACTCTAACGGACTGTGGTTCAATGGTGTTCGATACCTCGAGTCATCCAACAAGACCTCGGTTTCTTCCGAAGAAGCCAAGAACAAGAAGATTGCCATTGTCGGTGGTGGGATGTCTGGCCTGATGACCAGTCTTCTCCTGACTTCTGTTGGCATCAACAACTGGGAGATTATCGAGTCTACGCAACGTGTCGGTGGTCGAATCCGCACCAAGTACCTTAATGGTACCACCCCAAGCGACTACCAGTACCAGGAGATGGGACCTATGCGGTTCCCAGTCTCTATCAAGTACAGTGACACCAACGAAACATTGGACATCCAAGACCACAAGATGGTTTTTCAATTGGCCGATGTCCTGAACACCTTGAACGGAGACGACCCAGAGTTAGCCGTCAACTTTATTCCCTGGATCCAGAGCAGCCCTAACACTCCCGCAAACTCTCGCGGCTACCGTCTCCCCAACGGCCGTATTCCTACCAAGACCCAAATTTCTGAAAACCCAGGCATGATCCCTGCCGCTGCCAATGCTTCTTCCCCTGAGGATGTAGAGTTGGGTGACAAGTTCGTTGAACGCCTGTTGGATTTCACGCCCGAGCGCATGCGAAACATTTCCACAAACGTTTTCCGGGCTCACCGTGAAGCCATTGACCGGGGCTTGTTCCACTGGTCCGAGACGGCGTACCTCAAGTACCAACTCGGACTTGATACCGACACTGTCGACTTCATGTCTGGGTCTGATTACTCTCCTATGTGGGGAGGTTGGTATGATGATGTCTACTTTGCTGCCACGACCTGGCGAACCATTGACAAGGGTCTTGAATCCTTACCCCGCGCTTTTGCTCCCCATGTCAAGGATAAGGTCACCTTTGGTAGGAAGATTGACGGAATTGTTTACAACGAAGAGACCGACAAGGTTTCTCTCACATGGAGGGAGAACCCCTTGGATATGACCCCTCAAAGCGACGAGTTCGACTACGCCGTCGTAGCAGTTCCATTTTCCAAAGTCCGTCTGTGGAGAATGCCCAATTACTCCAGCCTTCTTTCACGCGCCATCAACTCGCTCAACTACGCCCAGTCCTGTAAAGTCGCTCTTCACTACAAATCGCGTTTCTGGGAGAAGCAGGAGAACCCCATCTTTGGAGGTTGTGGCTCTACCGATATCCCTGGTGTAGGAAGCGTCTGCTACCCCGCCTATGAGATGAACTCCACACGACCTGGTGTCATCCTCGGTTCTTATGCTTCCGGTACTCCTGCACGATCGCTCGCTGCGTTGAGCGAGGAGGACCACGTCGCTCTTGTCCAGCGTGCCATGGTTGAGATTCACGGCGAGATTGCCAACGAGGAATGGACCGGCAACTACGAACGTCAATGCTGGGAGGTTGACGAGCATCAAGCTGGTGCATGGGCTTCCCCCACCGTTGGCCAACAGGAGCTTTTCATCCCTGCCTACCACAAGACCGAGTTTCACACCGTCTTTGTTGGTGAGCACACGAGCATTACCCATGCTTGGATTTTCTCGGCTCTTGAGTCGGCTGTTCGTGGAACCACACAGCTGCTTCTTGACTTGGGTCTCGTTGATGAGGCCAAGGAAGTGGTTGAGACATGGATGGCTCGCTGGATTACAGTCTAAACTGGACAGAAAATGATGTACACAGTCGGGCTATTTAACGATGACGAATTTCCAGGGTTTAAACTACACAGGTAGCGCAAGAGATAATGTAGTCATGAATATTGGACGTTCCAAGAATAAGGATATCTTTGATCAGAAGCTGGAGCCCGTGAGAATCGCATAGAGAGAAGTTGAACGTTATCATGGCCTTGTGAAGCCTTGTGAAGCGTGCGTTCGAAATCATCAACAAGGAGACCCCGGGCATCGACAACGACGCGGCGCTCCAAAATGGCCGTAAAAGCCATCAACGACACCGCTGGGCCGTAGGCCAATCGAGAAAGCCAAGCGAATGGCGGTCCCTGTAAGAATGTATGCCACTGCGAAGTTCGAGGTCAGTACAAGTAACAGTCTCCAAGAAGACTGTTTAAAAATTGAGCGTTTACTTACAAACTGGTTTCAGCGCATGTTGTACGTATGCCTCCTATTACTAGTCATTAAAATCGATGTTGGCTTATGATGGGATGTTGCTCACCAATAACAGGGCTACCTGGACGAGATGGAAACGCACTTCATCAGAATGGATGCTATCACGAAAGCCACAAGTACCACCTAAGAGAACTATGCTTAGTATATCGGAGTATGACATACAATCAACTAAAATTAATACTTTGTACCATAATACGAAACACCCAGTCTGGGGATTTAGCTGAGCGAGACCCTTTCGTGTTTACTTGGCTGTCTCTAATTGGCAGGCTAATTGCGTCTTGCCAGGCCCAGCGGGTTTCTCTGGGTGTACAGGACTGCCCGGGTTCTCTGTCGCTGCCTTTCCTTGCGGTGGGTTGGGCAAAGTGCTGTCCTGGTTTTGCACAAAAGGTCGTTGACTTAGGGCTTGCTCAATATGATCTAATCGAGACAGTATGGTGTCAAGTTTTCTAAAAGAAAAAGAAGGAAAAGTTAGGCGCCTATCTTTGTTCGAGTCCAGGTCTACCTACTCAGCGAGGGCCTCGTTCCCTTTGACAACTACTGGTACAAGCGCAAACACACAACGAACTTCTTCTTCTTCTTTTTTTTTATTACTGAGCATGGAAGCAGGATCCTGCGCCATTATTGAGCAGGTGGCTCAAAATCCGCCGTCGATGTAAGCCAAAGATGTAGAAATTGCGCCAGTCTCGCCATCTGCTTCACTGTCCACGACGGAGACCGTCGTTCTGCGCCTGAAGCGTGATCGCAAAAACTGACCATCTGGGCAATCGGCAGCTCAGCCAGTGCCTCTTCCTCCACAGCATCATCAAGAGCACGATAAGGCGTCCGGGCCAAGGCCTCGGGAAGCGGTGCGTTGCCGATGCTTTTCTGGGGAGTCGGGAAGAGAGAGATGTGGTAGTAGAGGGTGGTCGCATCGTCTGCGGGAATGAGTAAGAAGATAAGGACTTCGCCTGTCGTCGGCTGAGGACTGGTCGATCTAGAGGGCTCCGGATGCTGAAGACCGTTGTACATGTGCTGGAATGGCATTTAATTATTTTTCTGTATTGAATAGGTTCAAATGTTCTACGTGTAAGTGTTTCTTGGTTGAGAGTGGCTGGCCACTCCTTTCACTTCGGGCTCCCTTCAAAAACCCCCGCTGCCCTTTTTGCTCTCCCTTGATCCTAAATCCTACCATTTCTCTGTTCTCATCTTTGGTCACCAAGAATAGGTAATTTATCCAGGGCGGTAGCGGTGTATTCTGTGTTGCTTTGAAAAGTCTTGTCTTTCTTTTGCAAGGAAAGCCACATGTAATTTATGTAATTTGTAGAATTGTCATTGATTTGCTGGGCTTTTTTATTGTCACCGGAGATTGACGACAGCCCCGATGCGAGTGCGAGACATAACGAGACATAATGGGGCTGTTTGATGGATGGAGGTTGGGGTTGTATGACGATTGCTTCTTTTTGTTTTTGCGGCTTTCTGCTCTCGTGTTCTTTGCCTCTCTTTTTTTTTTCGCTTCTCGATATTGCTTTTGTGTGATCTGCTTTTTGCAGCTGGGAACCATGGGCCACTCAAGCGCTAAATCCCGGTTGAGAATTCAGCTTCTGTGCTCATCATGCAGGCTATGGACCTTTGGGCTTTTCAGCCAATGGATGGTACAAGTATGACCGGAGGGGTTTAGTGCATATAACGCATCGTCCCTCACCGTATGCATAAGAGTTGGTCCAAGGCAAGCCTGGGATTTCTTCACACTTTGCCACACTCTTCCGAAAGCCCGGATTTCTCCAATTCCTTTGCGTATCCCGCTGTGGTGCGAGGGCACAGCTGCAAGCCCAGGGGAGGGGGAAGGTGCCCACGACAGCTTGCTCAACCTGTAGATCCAGTCGGCCTTGTTAGCAAGTGGCCAGGGAAGGGGAACAGAAAATAAGCGAAATGAAAAAAGTCAGACTTGCATCTCGGGGGAAACCCCCCACCGCCAACGTCACAGCAAAGCCTTCTGTTCTCTTCACACCATGTTGATCTGTCGCAACTTCCAATGCGACAAAAAGAGCCGACGCTAACTGAACGCCCCCTATCCCTGGCCCGACCTCTTATTTGGCGCTGACTGAATCGTAAATTCAAAGAAAGAGAGTCAAGGAAATTCATCTATAAGAAAGGCCACCTGGAATATGCTGTCCTTGGCTTCGGTGCTTGAGCATTCCGAATACTTGCATAAGCACATTCAGCAATCTACCTCTTCGTCTTTCGCTTAGCATAGGAAGACCATTTGTTCTCATACACAATGCCTAGCGGTGGCGCCCTCTCCCCTGACGGCACTTGCGGTCCGTCAAACAACAGCTATGTTTGTAGCCAGACTACCGATCGCTGCTGCAGTCAGTACGGTTGGTGCGGTGACTCTGCGGAACACTGCGGCGCCGGTTGTACCCGTTGTTTGGAACATGCAACTGAGCTGGGTTCTCTGTTCACTGTTAACGATGAAATATATTGCTTTCCTTCTTGATCGGTGCAAGGTTGCAATAGAAAAAAAGAAAAAAAGTCCCACGAACCGACTACTAAATCCTTGTCCCCTGGTGAATTGGAATGAGCTAAAAATGAAGCTGACCAGGGGAGTTGGACAAGTAAGAAATTGCCTGGATGTAAAGTAAAATGCCCAATTTCTGGTCCATCACCATATTAGCCAAGAAGTGCTAGTTGAGCTCAAAGTACCAAATGTCAGGCTGGCACGGGGCTGCAGTCTTTAATGGCAGTGAGGTATCTAGTGCCGGTGGCGTGCTTTCAGACCATGTCGTTTTGTCTGATCTTGGCGTTGCTGTTGGCCAGCGATATTGGCGATACGTTAGCGATCTTGGTTGAGGTCCACCACCAATCATCAGTATTAATAGTTCATGGTCCAATCGTTTCCTCGGCGGTGGTTGTTTCCTCCTCCGAGATATAAGACGTCTCGAATGTCACCGGAGGAGTAAAGATGTATGGAGTGTCGGGGAAACTCCCAATATTAGGGCTCGGTCTTTCGAAAATGCAGTAGCAGTCTCCATTGTTCCAGGTAAATTGGGGTCCGAATGCAGCTTGTTTGGCCCGGCTGAGTATGCAGTGAATAAGGCAGTCGGAAAGTTTGGCAGGCGAGACGAGGCTGAAGCTGACCGGAATTACGGGAACAGGGCGTTTTCCTTTGTATGTCCAGCGCCAGGGGGGAGGATGGCATTATGCCCTGGCTAGTGATCAACAACGGCCACAAGAGAAAGGTTGTATGTATGACTTGGAAGCCAAGGAAGCATCTTGGAAGAGGTGGAATGAATCGATTTGCTATGTCGACTGGTAGTTGAACTCACAGTTGAACGAAATATGTTGATTCTGAGAAAGCATGCTGGACGGGACCATTAATGAAGGACTACTCTCGCATCTTTGTAGACAGATGGAACAAAAAGTCGACAATTCCCTGCCATCTACATGAATATGCTCCTCATCAATATTAACCCCCTTGTGGCAACGACGTAACTTCAAAACTCTGTCGTCTCAAACAATCTCAAGTCACAATCAATTACCCTTCAATGGCACCAGGTGACACAACAATATTTTTGGCACCGATTAAAGTCTAGACTCTTGGCATATCCATGTTTCAAACCTTGTTTTATATTAATGAATTCCTCAAAAAAAGTTAGGTATCGTCTGATGATAAGACTCCACCCACTTTAACCAGGCACAATGTTTCAGGCCATAACCACTAACTTGTCAGACAGCTTTTAGTTCTCAGCCCAAATCCCGTCGCATGAGCGAGAAATTAGCTTGACGTGTCTCACCGCTCGCGATCGTTACTTGGCGTGGCGGGGTGCCTTCTGGGGCAGTCTCAGGAAATTCCATGTGGAACGGCTGAACCCTAATGTTTGACACTTGGACAGTTACATTGCACAGAATATCCCAAAGTGCGGGGTGCCACCTGGCTGATGGGTTTCTCCCCTGGAAGACCAGAGATATCTTCTTTAAGGACGGTGATTTCAAGGGTTGAAAGGTTGAATGCCCTGTAAGACAAGCCGAAGCCAAATTCATACTGTACGGTAATGTTGTGGGCGTCAAAGTATCGGTAGTCAATATTCAGCACCCATAGCTAGCGTTCGTTAGTGCATCATTCTTCGGTCCCAGGTTGATGCAACGGTTTTGAGCACGGAAGCAGGTCCCTACTCCACACTGAGCCACCTGCTGTGCCACTAAATACAGTGGGTACACACACTCCCAAGAGAAGATATTTAGGGGATGGCCATCTTTTTTTTCTTTTCTTTCATTGTACATAGCATGATCATCAACCTCTTTTGACAATCTTTCAATACACCACTTTTTGCCATTTTACGTGATTTCTCCCTCTCGCCACTTGATCTTCTTCCTATTCATCTCATGGTCTCTAGACTCTCCCATTGAAGCGATTCTTGGAGTGTAGCGTCCCGCCATGTTAGGGAGGCACTTTGGTAGGAATGCCAATGCGAAGTCTGGCCGCCATCTGATGGGTAGAAGGAGGCAAGTTGGCAGAGGACAGAAAGTAAGGCCTAGTATCTTTCCCCCAAAGAGAGTGAGCTTGTCATCCCTACGGGATGACAGCTCCCTTCCTTGAACCTTTCACCGTGGCAGTCACCAAGCTGCAAGCCGAGGTGGTTTGGTGCTGTGTTGGAAAGACTGGCAGTGAGATGCGATGCCATTTCTGCTCCAGCTCACTCAATACTGCTCGTACCGCCTCGAGGTTAGGTGCCCATTTGGGCCCGTCTGACGCCGACTTTCCACCCAGAAAGAAGGAGAGGTTTCCCCACATGCTTTGTCCCACATGCCGCATAACGCATAACTTCACGTTCGGTATCCCATTTCGAGCATCGGAAAAGGAATTGTTCCATCGTTTCTTTTGGCCTGCATTCTGACCTTGTTGCTCTCTGCGCTTGTCTCTTCGCCTTGTGTCCGATGTCAAGACCGTCATCTCGGGATGGTATCCATACCATCTTGACCCTGTTGTTTCCCTTTGCCAGTCGTTCGATGCGCTCATGGATCTGCCAGATGGTGATCTGGCCGGATTGCTGTCGCGGCCGTGCGATTGCTTTCAGTGACGACTGATTGCTTGACGGCACTGTGAGTTCTCGATATTGCAGCCCATCGGGCAACGCAATGCCATTGCTATTGCCTCTACGTAAAAGTTTTGATCATGTTCAAACAAGTAAGAAAGAAATAGGCTGGTATCATTGACGCCCAAACTCCTCGGCAAACCGCCTCCGTGTCGCCAATCGTAAAAAACTCCTGCCCACCCGATCTTCAGGGGGCGTCTCTAAATATAACGGCATAAAAGACCTTAGAAAGAAAAGACACCCGAAAAAAACACCTTGCTATGTTATCTACATCTCGTGGATCGTGATGTGGGGAAGGGAAATATTAGTACACTGGAGATCCTAAATACAAACAAAAGAAAAAACGCCTAAAAATGCCCCAAACCGAGACATCCTCGTAGAAGGGAAGGAAAAGGGTAGAAGAGGTGGACGCAGCGGGGCGGGTGTGTTGCAGCCATTTTTTTGTATGAAGCCTTGGCTCAAAGTTGTTCAACCTGACGTCTTAGGTCTTGAATGTTCATCTTCTCAAAGATGTCCCTCTTCAGTCGAACCTCTGCGAGGGCAGATTTGTCGCCAGCTTCGAGATACAGTGTCTCCAAGAGCTCAAATGGTTGGAATGAAACCTCCAAGCAAAGCCGTTCCGTCAGGGGCAGGTCGGTCATAGAGAACACCATCGAGATGCACACCTCGAGAAGTCTGATGGCGGTACTCGGTTCCGATCTAGTACGCATGAGACAGCGCGCTAAACACCCAGTTAGTGAGAAGTAGGCCGACCGGATTTGAATGGGCACCCCTTTTCCGGAAAGAAGGGCCTCTTCTCCAATTGTTGCCTTCATGCTTTCCATTTGGCTTTCACACCATGGGATAAACTCGTGGGGATTGAGACAGCATGTCGTTTCAATCCATGTGTAAACCTCGGCTAGTTTTTCCACAATGGGGTGCTGTTCGCCGTAGGTTTCTCGCCCTTCATGGCACAAAGCTACCACCCGCGAGCCCGCTTCGAGGACCGCCTCGTGTCCCAGTCGCTTCTCGACAAAATTGAGAACCGCCAGCGCACTATTTATGTCGTCCATGCCTCGAATGGTGCAGATGGTCTCTGCCCATAGTTTCATGGCCGTTTCGATAAAGTCCAACAGGCCAGACCGGTCAGAAACCTGACGCCATCGTTGGATGGCTGAGAGCACAGCGGTGTAGGGTGCGCAGGTCCCACCAACGTGCCGCGTCATCTGCAGAAAGTGGGAGAGGTACAGGTCGAGGATCTCAAACCGACCAGATATAATGAGCTTGTGTGGAAGACCTACAGTGACCGTGTAGACCGAGTCGAGGTCACTGCCTCGGTCGAGGATCATGCTTTCTATCTTGATGAAAGCATGCCGTATCATAAGACCCCCAATATTAAACTGGCCAATGTTGAACTGATGAAGAGCGGCAAGGAGGAGGCAGCTGAGCTGCATGCACTCATCGATGGGTACAATGTACTCGAGTCGACTGCAGTTCCTCCATGCCAAGTTCGTCTGAGAGTCATGGCGAAGAAATTGCCTAATAGAACGATAGGCCCCTTCAAGCTGTACCACAACGCCATTCGTGTGAGCAAGCCGGCCGTAAAACAGGGGGAAATCAGGGCGGTTTAGGGTCCTGGAAAAAAAGGCGGGATTGAATCCCGAACTGACGAAACGGCGTTGCTTGCGCGCCACATTTCCAATCGACACAAGGTACTTGTAACCCGCCGCAGCATTCTTTCGAAGGCCAGGGGAGTTGTTTTTGTGCCATTTCCATTTCCGGAAGTGGTCCTTGTACATCTTGACACTAGAGGTGGATACGATAAATACCATGCGGTTAGCGAGAGGGGAAAACGAGAAAAGCAAAAAAAAAAAAAGATAGAGACAAGACAAGGCGAAGCTGAGTCCCCGCCCATCTAAAAAGCAACGCGGTCCAGACTTCGTCCCCTGTTTTTCCTGATGTGAGAGACCACAGGATACCCTTCCACATTCTTTGAACTTTGAACCAAGTTTCTTCAGGCTTCTGGAGAGTGGCAAGTACTCACGTAGGGCGAAAATTGCATTCACGAATCATGGTCTCCATCACGTCGATCAAAGGCAAGTTTTCGTCGAGATATAACTGGCGTATCCGCTCTCTTTTGGCTTCCCATTGTGAGTCGGGGTATCGTGCTGTAGTTTTTACCGGGTCTTGGATCACATCGACAGGCTGCCAAATCTCGGGAGTCTTCTTGCTGCTCAACGCCGCCTTTTCGAAGGCGAGTGCGGCGGATGTTTCTGCCGCCCACAGCGATTCCTCTGAGCTGGCAAGAGAAGATCGGCTGGTGTGGTCTCCCAAACCGGGAGGAAAGAGCATCATGATGGCCATTTTGAGTGGAATGAACAGAAGTATAAGCAGAAAAGCCGAGGGTAGCAAAGAAAGATCAGATGAGCCACGACAGCAGCCAAGGGCTACGAATCATGAGAGTATTGGTAGGTATCAGGTTGGATATGTCAATGATTATTTGCATTAATTATAAATTTAGAGAGAATGAAAAATGTTTGGAGAGAGAGATCAGATATCGAGGCGAGCGAGGATTAAATGAGAAGCCTTTCACCGATCGATTCTTAAATTTCAAGCTGTATCGAGGGCGGGGTAGGCTGAAGGTCGCGTTAGTAAATCAAAAATAAATCAGAAATAAATCAAAAAAAAAAAAAAGAATGGCCAAAGGTGTGTGAGGCAAAGTGGTTGGAAGGGGTGTGTCAAAGGAAGAGACATGAACCCAATGTATATCCAATAAAGAGGGGGAAGGAGAAGCAAGGAAATCGATGTCTTCAAAGTTGACTAAACTGTTAGCTTCGCGCAACAGCTGGTCATATTTGTAGCAAGCTCTGACGTAGGGCTGCGATGCACCTGTATGCATGCCAAAACGGAGGGGGGTAGAATGGGGTGCACCACCCGATGTTGCTTCGTCTGAGAGCTGCCCACTTCATCGAGTGTCGTACTCGATTTTGTTTTTTGAATATGGAGCGGCAAACAAGCACTCAAAGCGGATCTATTCCCTAGTTGGTATGGCGGAAATTACTGATGGAAAGCGTATTATCAGACACTGTTCCAAGTACTTCGCACTTGGGATAGTATGTAGCGATGGGATATGCTATCATATTTGGAAGGCACCAGGTGGCGCAGTCGCCTGTTTGGCTGGCCGCGGTTCTCACTGCTCTCCTGTAATGTAAATGGAATAGAGCCTTAGTGGTCGGCGGCCGCTCGGTACGGCCTTTGGGACTTTACAGACGAATCATAGTCCCTTGAAGAAGCGTGGGCCCCGTCGACAGGTTTTAATAGGGACTTCCTTCCCTTGCGAACCAAGAGTCCCCCGGGTGAGGGGGAGGGCCAGACCAAACCACAGACGAGGGCAGGGGTGTAAAATACGATCGGTCTAGGCTTGTCTGTCCTTGGAAGCAAAACAACCCTAAAGGCTCATAGTCCCGGGTTGTCAATCGGGCAGAGTTGCGGAGTTGCTCCTACGTATTTTGGAAGAGGAAATTGGATTGAGATTTCAATCGATGAACACACCTCTGCACGTTCTATCTTACAGCGTTCGTAGCACAACCGAGATCGACCATCGGTTGCCCCAAAGCTGAACCAAGAGAGCAAGGGCACATGGTCTGTCTGGTGCGAGGGTGTGTTGCTCAATACCCAGGAGCAAAACTGGCTAGTACCCCGTGCTGCGATGGACAGGATTCAACGGAATTGGCTCCGTTCCAACACCCCCTCCCCTCTTCGCCTCTTCCCCTCTGTCCCTATTTTATCTTGCTGCGCTGAAGTCAAGGAAATAAAGCTATGTATTTCAACTTTAAGACGAAATCAATGTCATAATGATCTTACTATCAACTTCTCATTACATTTCACTCCATCACACAAGAGAAGATGCTGCGCAGGTTGCTACCGCCAGGGCGAGTAATAGCGCACAAAATTGGGATTGAGAAGCGGCACAGACAGCCCGAGAGCCCGAGAGTCAAAAGCCATCCTTCAGGAGGCTTCGAACCACGGAGGAGCAACGGAAGACTGGCCTTGCTCTGGAGGCAGAGACCTTATTCGACCCCAACGGAGGCCCGGCCAGACCTTCTATTAGGCTATCTTAGTTACTAGGTTGACGAGAGGCTTAGCTTTCCTTTTCAAGGGTTTTCCTTGGTAGATTTATAAGACCCACTTATAGTCCCGCCCAAACATAGCGGATACTTGATACGTCACACACCTTAAGTACGTATTATTAGGTCAAGCAGGTCTGTCAAACGGAGTCAAGCAAGCGGGGCTGGAAAAGAGGTGAGCTGGAAAGAAGAGTGGGGTACTTTTGGGTGGTCTGGAAGAATAGCAGAGAAGCTAAGACATCTTAGCGTAGTCACTGGCCCTATGAAATCGGTTCTCCCTAGGTGTACTCCGTACTACACCTTTAGGTAAGACATGTTAATACAAGTTGAAATGGTACGCTTTTGAAAAAGAAGTAATAATGGCCTCTAACCTAATCCGGAAAGGAGACGATTTGAGCAAATACACTCCACTCCCCCCCTCGTATCTGTGCCTTTCGCTTCCCCAAGACGAAGGAAACGGGGAAGCAACTTCGACTGTATGAATCATTTGGTTGGCCCAATAGGTGCAAAGGCGTCTGAATACAGTCCGGAGATCGCCTGCAGGTGAGCAGAGGTATCGCTTCTCATGTGCATTCGAGGATTCAACTAAAGATGTGGTTCTCACACTATAATGAGGGACCTGATTTACCCAAAAATCGACGATTTTGGTATGCCACTGACGTAACCACGCATCCATGGCGTAGTTAACTGCCTGTTGAGGGTCGTCATACTGACTGAATTCCCTTATATTCTTAACATAATCCTCTTTCGTTGCAGAATGTGTGATTTTACTCCAACCTGAGAGGAAATCGCGAAAGGATTTATGACGAAACAGGGTGCCATCGTGATGACGTCTGGCCTTCGCAAAGAATGGTTTGGTCTTGGCGAGGACATTCTTATTATCGTGCCACATACATAAAAGGTGTGAAATAGCGGCGAAATCAGTTGAATTGAGAAGGATGTTGATGAAAGCGCGGTCGCGATCTGACATCATGTTGGATTTTTTTGGTATCAATTCACTACAGTGATTCAGGGAACAAAGGTACTTGTACTGTACAAGTCCGCCCCCAACTTAATAAACTAGTAGGTAATAACACGGAGTAGGTAGAGTTTATTACGCCCGGTAGAACGGATCTCATAGGGCCAGCCTGGCTGGCCAGTGACTAATACTCCGTACGCTATTGTTCCAGACCACCCCCACTCTTCATGTGGGCGGTGCACAAGTACTACTCGTGCTACAAGTCAATAGGAGGGGTGGAGTTCAAACCGTCTCCTTTCCGGATTAGATTTAGAGGTTATTGCTTCTTTTTCCAAAGCGTACGATTCTTTAGATGCGCCCTAATAGAAACATTCGGAGTATTAGATGAAGAAAAATTTTTTTAAAACACTAACCATCCTAACCGCATGGCTACAGAGGGTGCAGGAAGAGGTCCGAGGGCACCATCACTAGATCGCAGTGACAGCCCAGGAAACACGGCGGAAGTTTAGGAATCCACCTCGGCCTCCCAGACGTCGCCCCCAACGAATACGAAGAACTTGCAGCCCTCTTCAAAGAACAAGACCCAGCCGCCTACCTCCCCGAGGGCTCCCACCCAACTGCAATCGCCAGATACGAAGCCTTCAAGAACCTCCATGCCAAGCGATTCACCATGAGAAAGGTAAGTTACTACAGCAGCATGGTAGGCGGTATTTGTCCAGGCGGCTATGCTCTCAATTGCTACACAATAAGCCACGTCACCATCAGGGGGACGCTTTGAAAGAATATGAACCGGTTGAGGTTACGCCTGGGGCAGATATTACTTCGTATAAGGACCTTTCCGAGTGGATTCGTCAGAATTATATCCCAACTGTGTATCATCTGTCGAAACAGCAGCAAAGATGTCTGTCCCTTGCGCTCGGTGGGGTTGTCGATGAGACACTTCCTTAATGTCCACGGGGCAAAGAATATTCGCGTTGTTGACGCCAGTACTTTTCCGACGAATGTTTGGGGACCTACGAGCTTTACAGCGTATATGGTTGCTGAGAAGGTGAGCTCCCCCTCCCCCCTCTATAATTTCTTCGTTTCTTATTGGGACCTTGTCACTAGTGAGTAGCATTAGGCGGCGGACTTTATCAAAGCCAGCCAGTAATTTTTGAAACTATCACGGAGTAGTAATTGATAATTGCAATTTTGCTAGCAGTTCTTTGTGATGGAGGTACCAGGTTAGTCCATTGACACCGCCATTTTTGTCGAGTGGGAGATCTACGCCTGGCATCTTACTCGGGGCCTCGTACATTGTACATTGGCTACTGAGACAATCCGTCTGTTAAGGAAATCATATTTGGTCAGAATAAGGACCGAGCTTACAAACGCTGGCATTTTGGTACTCGCCATGCGAGGCAAAGATAAGCGTATCCTCATCTTGGCCCCAGACCACCAGGTCATATGTGATGTTGAAAGCCTCTGCCACATCTTCCTTTGGCGGCGTGAAATGTGCAGCCTTGAAAATCGCAGAAACCCAACGAGTATTGGAGTATTGGTATTGGAAGGGGAATGAACTCTGACCTTCTTGAAATATGGAAATACACCATCCCAGTCCCAAGTCGAGTCTGGCCCTCCTAACTCCGCCCACCCGTCGTCCTCTGCTGCTGTTTCACGGAGGAATATCATACCGAGGGTAGCTGAACAGCCTCCTACAACGCGACCTACAGTCGCTCATTGTCTGCGTCCGTTGAATTCTTCCTGTGGTACGGACGTGATCGAATAGGCACTCGCACCTCGTATCTCCAATGGTCCGGTTTCAATGACCAGAACGGTGTCTCGCTTTCGTTAGTGCTATTACTACTCACGATAGGATCGAATCCTTCAGAATATTATTCACATTTCCCATCGGCCATTAGGCGATCGGCAACAGTGAGGCCAGAGGTCCCACTACCGACAATAATTTGGCCGTATTCATCCAGGAGTTCGACATCTGGGCCAATAAGTTTTGAACAGCGAGTTAACGTAGGAGACACGAAACTACTTGGAGCGAGAAGACTGACGCCTACAGCGACTTTCAATACTATGGCAAACATTGTGCGGTTCAATTAGTAAGTTGTTGAGTTGGATGATCAAACGATTCCAGCAATGAAACGGGGATGAGCAAGTAACTTCGCAGACACCTTTGTACTCGTGTCAATTCTTAAAAGTATGGACTCGCAATGCGTGCATATTGTAGCCCAAACTATGTCTTTAATTTAACCATACTCGAGTAAAGATTGTGCTTATCCGTATAACAACCTGCTATTAAACCTAATTTCCCCGACCAGAAACCTCTTCGTCAAAGAACCTTAATAATTAGAATGCCTACACCAAGTAAGGAGGAAAGAGACATGATTATTTGATAACAAAGAAAAAGAATGGACAGCTCTACTCGGTTGCATGTTGCAAATAGGTAGCAGTGAGTGCCACAGTGCTCGGCCAGAGTCACCAGCCTTGCTATACTAACTAGAGCACTTACTGGAGTTGGGGCTAATATATCTTATACATACTTCGTACGTAGCTAAAGACACTATGTTAAGTACGTTGTTACTTGTTAGCCAAAAGTGGTTTCTGATGTACTGCTTCCGGATCATTGTATGAAGGATCTAAAAGGTTTAGATGAAAGAACACGACCGCACCAAACCCACCAAACCTTGGTGCGCGGTGGTTCACTTGGTGCCCTTGCCCTTGTCAGGATGATAACCTTCTCGCCGTACGATGCATTCTGTTTCTTGAATCTGTTGTATATTGTTGTTGTTCTAGCCATTAAGGGGCTGCGAACAGACGCGCACCAAGTTTTGGTGTGAAGGTTCTTGCAACCTTGCAACTAAACCCTACTTACTGGGTGCTTAGCAGGTGCACTGTTTACCCGTAGGCCACGATTCCCACCCACCATGCAGCCGGAACTCTCGGAACCTCTACTTAAAGCGCTGTTTTGACGACATGCAGTGTCGGGGACCAAATGGGCTTGGGCGGTGTGAAACAACTCTTGATGCTTAAGCGAAAAAGCGATCCTTCGCCCGGTTTCTTCGCATCACATTCCCCACCTCAATTGTCAGCCCCCGGGCTTTTTCGGATGTCTCGCTCGTTTTTTGCGATTTTTGGGACGGTACCTCGGTCTCGACCAGCAGCACGTGGGGATAGGGTCCAATCTGATACTGGTAGACTGCCATCGAGCCTCACAGTGTGATAGCCGGAAGTGACGCTTGAGATGATCCGCGTTAAGCGTTAAGCGTGACTGATCCCCCGCTTCGAACAGTTAACATGGCCAGCCTACAACACGCCTGTGGGTATTACGACGTCAGGGGGCTACATAGGTTACTGAACCAACTATCACCAACATGGTTGGTGCCATGGGCCGGCCTTCCAGTTTACTTGGACACCAAAACGTACTTTTGCTAATATGCCAATAATGCAAAAGCCCGAAACATATTATCTCCGCTTATCTTAGACTCTTTCTTCGTCAGTTCTGTCGTTGGTGAGCAGAGGGGCGCTACCTTGCTTGGATATCACAGGGTAGAGTATATTCTGCCAACGGTGGACCGCGACGAGGGCCTTGTAGAAGAGAAATTACCGGACCAACGCAGCAGCCTCCGTCTTGGCCTGTGTTTAAGGAGGAATGAACAAGAATAATTAGATCGCTTAGGCAAGAACAATGAAGGCCTAAGCCTTAGAAATAACAAATAGAACTACAACTGGCTGTTAATTCTCATATATATGGATGTACTGAGTCGAAAGACAAGGGCGGCCTAGTTGATCGTTGACACAAAACGAGTGAAAGCCTTCTCCTAACCGTAATTCCTGGTTTCAAAGCCTGGATAAGTAAAATATATCTCCTTGAAACCTCGTTTCACACGACAAATGTAACTAAGACGACTAATTGTGATATTAAATTGATTCTGCAGAACAAAAAGAGCCTTTTCGGGCCTAGGTTGTTCTTTTTCAGCTTTCGTTGTGCAAGGAAACCGACGGGAGCAATGCACCAGCATGCCATCACAAGAGCAGCCCTTTGGAACATAATCTGAACAGCGACAAGGCTCTTCACTCATGACACAAGAGAGGCTGCACACTTAAAACAACAAGAGCTAGGCATCTCAACAAGAAAGCCAACAATCATAATGGTAACAGCAAGTCTATTATGATTGGAAGTAGAGTAGCAATGTTTGGAGATACAGTTAGCCAGGGAGACGTGGCAATAGGATGGCAAACGTAGGATGAACCTCATAGGGAGAAAAAGGGGTGAGGAGACATGAGTTCTTAGAGACAACCAACCTGAAGAAGAGACATCATGTCCCAGAAGCCACAAGACCAGTACTGCACAAGACCCCCTCCAGAATGTGCGCAAGCCAAAGAAACCAATGGCCAATTACATTACTTATTGAGTGACCACCTGTCCCAGTAAATAGTAACTGCCCCTAGAGAGGGCGTTCCTCTTTTGACTTAGCTACTTGGCGCTATTGGTACTGACGCCGAGCCAAGACCAAATGAACCTGGCTGAGTTATTAGTGAACCTGGCGTGCTTCAACTTGATAACAGATTTTAAGAGGAAGTATCTTTACTCCATCTTCTCCACCCCCATCACATGTAACGAGAAGGCTAAGCTGTGATCATTACTTGTATATTTTATAGTTCTCACCTAAGAAGGCTCGGGGACCAGCCTTGAAGCTTGAATTCCTGTTTCAGTTCATCATAAGAAACCAAGTTATTTTCAGCTAGACTCAAGACTAGAGAGCATAGACCAAAGTCAACAGATTGATAGAATACGAGAGGCAATGTAGAGACAGTAAAGCATCCCTAAATATATTTACCAAGATTAACAAATGGTTTTAGGATGCTGCTCTGAGTATAAAGGCGACCAGTCCCCTCGCTCTTTCCCTGTTTCCTCTTCACCCACAACAATATATCGAGTTATCAAGAATCAACTCTACAAGCAGTCACTGACAGACATTCCTTGCATTTGAAATATCGTTCTCTTTCCACAACTGCTCGTCAGAGTCACACCCTTCGCCTTCGCTACAATATGTACAACGCGAGGGCCCTCCGCCTTGGGCTACGTTTAGCCTTGAGCTTTGGCCCTAGTTGGGTGGCTGCCGCAACTTGCAAGTGCCCCGCAGATGGAGTGGAAGTGGTCGGGATTATTCCTGTTGCCATAGTTTCTGGAAATGAGACCTCTATGACCACTGTCACCTCTGTATGGTACGTATACAACTGCTTTTATTTCTTTACGAAGAAGGGGAACAAGACTATTGACCACGGTTAATGACTACAGGTATACGCCAGAAGAGTGTCAACGGGACATGGAAACAGTCACTACTATCTGGCCAGCTACCGACACAGGCATCAAGTACCCAGTGACAACGGATTTCATCACAATCACAGGAACTTGTGCCGTAGAGGAGGCGGATTGTGGTGGTAGGGCTACAACCCTGTTGCCCATTTCTGGTTGCACGGAAGATTGTACAGGCATTGTGATCACTTATCCACATGAAACAACTGGTGTTCAATTTATTACCACTTACACGACAATTACAAGTACCTGCGACGGGGTGTGTCCAGGCACAACCATTGCCCCTGGATCAGAGTGTCCTACTTGTCCAGGCACTGTCATTCAATATACGACGGTGCCCGCAGCTTCGCCTGTCTACACTACTGTTACGAGCACCTGTACCAGCATTTGCGCCGGTACCACTCTTCCCCCCGCATCGGACTGCCCTACGTGTCCAGGCACAGTCATCAAGTACACTACAGTGCCCACAGCTTCACCTGTCTACACTACTGTTACGAGCACCTGTAGCAGCATTTGCGCCGGTACCACTGTTCCCCCCGCGTCGGACTGCCCTACGTGCCCAGGCACAGTCATTCAATATACGACAGTTCCCACAGCTTCACCTGTCTACACTACTGTCACCAGTACTTGTAGCAGCATTTGCGCCGGTACCACTCTTCCCCCGGCGTCGGACTGCCCAACGTGTCCAGGCACAGTTATTCAATACACTACAGTGCCCACAGCTTCGCCTGTCTACACTACTATTACGAGTACTTGTAGCAGCGTTTGTGCCGGTACCACCCTTCCGCCCGCCTCGGACTGCCCTACGTGCCCAGGCACAGTCATCAAGTACACTACAGTGCCCACAGCTTCGCCTGTCTACACTACTGTTACGAGCACCTGTGGCAGCGTTTGTGCCGGTACCACTCTCCCCCCCGCGTCGGACTGCCCTACGTGCCCAGGCACAGTCATTCAATATACGACAGTGCCCACAGCTTCGCCTGTCTACACTACTATTACGAGCACCTGTAGCAGCGTTTGTGCCGGTACCACTCTTCCCCCCGCGTCGGACTGCCCTACGTGTCCAGGCACAGTCATCAAGTACACTACAGTGCCCACAGCTTCACCTGTCTACACTACTGTTACGAGCACCTGTAGCAGCATTTGCGCCGGTACCACTGTTCCCCCCGCGTCGGACTGCCCTACGTGCCCAGGCACAGTCATTCAATATACGACAGTTCCCACAGCTTCACCTGTCTACACTACTGTCACCAGTACTTGTAGCAGCATTTGCGCCGGTACCACTCTTCCCCCGGCGTCGGACTGCCCAACGTGTCCAGGCACAGTTATTCAATACACTACAGTGCCCACAGCTTCGCCTGTCTACACTACTATTACGAGTACTTGTAGCAGCGTTTGTGCCGGTACCACCCTTCCGCCCGCCTCGGACTGCCCTACGTGCCCAGGCACAGTCATCAAGTACACTACAGTGCCCACAGCTTCGCCTGTCTACACTACTGTTACGAGCACCTGTGGCAGCGTTTGTGCCGGTACCACTCTCCCCCCCGCGTCGGACTGCCCTACGTGCCCAGGCACAGTCATTCAATATACGACAGTGCCCACAGCTTCGCCTGTCTACACTACTATTACGAGCACCTGTAGCAGCGTTTGTGCCGGTACCACTCTTCCCCCCGCGTCGGACTGCCCAACGTGTCCAGGCACAGTCATCAAGTACACTACAGTGCCCACAGCTTCACCTGTCTACACTACTGTTACGAGCACCTGTAGCAGCGTTTGTGCCGGTACCACTCTTCCCCCGGCGTCGGACTGCCCAACGTGTCCAGGCACAGTTATTCAATACACTACAGTGCCCACAGCTTCGCCTGTCTACACTACTGTTACGAGCACCTGTGGCAGCGTTTGTGCCGGTACCACTGTTCCCCCCGCGTCGGACTGCCCTACGTGCCCAGGCACAGTCATTCAATATACGACATTGCCCACAGCTTCGCCTGTCTACACTACTGTTACGAGCACCTGTAGCAGCGTTTGTGCCGGTACCACTCTTCCCCCCGCGTCGGACTGCCCTACGTGCCCAGGCACAGTCATCCAATATACGACAGTTCCCACAGCTTCGCCTGTCTACACTACTGTTACGAGCACCTGTGGCAGCGTTTGTGCCGGTACCACTGTTCCCCCCGCGTCGGACTGCCCTACGTGCCCAGGCACAGTCATCCAATATACGACAGTTCCCACAGCTTCGCCTGTCTACACTACTGTTACGAGCACCTGTGGCAGCGTTT